>QLOY01002917.1:0-21852 GCA_003313965.1 Megacollybia marginata
AAGATGTGAAGTCGAGTGCAGAGATGACTGAGCAGGATCCTTTCACTGATGCGTCGGTTATCCTGTCTGATATGAGCAAGCGGAGTCTATCGGAATTCTCTGACGAAAACCTCAATGTTTTCATATCCTTGGCACAAACTACAGGCGAGTCACGGTGGCCATGATGTGAAGTTAAGGATAAAATAACTGATATGTTCTTTTCAGACATTGGTTTGCGGAGTATCACAGAATTCCCTGGGGCAGCCAAGATCCTTGTTGATGCTCTCAAAGCTGAGCAAGGCGGGCCGCAATCTGAACGGCAACAGAAAATCTTGAGAGCCCTGATAAAGATGTTGGCTGCTTTCCCATCTCTACCCACCGAATTCATCAGTGCATATCCCATTCCAAAGCTTCGGGAATTGGTGAATATCGCACAATCAGATAAAGAAAGCAGAAGAGCAATGTACGGATTTGTGAAGCTCTTCGATCACGGATTTGTGAAGCTCTCCAATCACGGTGAGGTGACCTTGCTCTTGCCCGGGAAATTACTGAAGAATGACATCTCCTAGAAGGAATCATTGGACATGATGGTATAGTTGCGTCGGTAGCATTCTCGCCGGATGGTCAGCGCATTGTATCGGGCTCGCGTGATTGCACAATCCGTATATGGGATGTGGAGACAAGGAAGATGGTGGGTGAGCCACTTGAAGGACACACGAATGACGTCAATTCTGTTGCATTCTCGCCGGATGGTGAGCGCATCGTATCGGGCTCAGACGATCACACTATCCATATCTGGGATGTGGAGACAAGGAAGATGGTGGGTGAGCCACTTGAAGGACACAATTATCGAGTTTGGTCTGTCGCATTCTCACCGGATGGTAAGCGCATCGTATCGAGCTCAGACGATCGCACAATCCGTATCTGGGATGTGGAGACAAGGAAGATGGTGGGTGAGCCACTTGAAGGACACAGCAATCGGGTTCTGTCTGTCGCATTCTCACCGGATGGTAAGCGCATCGTATCGGGCTCAGGCGATCACATAATCCGTATCTGGGATGTGGAGACAGGGAAGATGGTGGGTGAGCCACTTGAAGGACACAGTGATTGGGTTTGGTCTGTCGCATTCTCACCTGATGGTAAGCGCATCGTATCTGGCTCAGACGATTGCACAATCCGTATCTGGTATGTGGAGACAAGGAAGATGGTGGGTGAGCCACTTGAAGGACACAATGGTTGGGTTCGGTCTGTCGCATTCTCACCGGATGGTAAGCGCATCGTATCTGGCTCAACCGATTGCACAGTCCGTATCTGGGATGTGGAGACAAGGAAGATGGTGGGTGAGCCATTTGAAGGACACAATAATCGGGTTTGGTCTGTCGCATTCTCACCGGATGGTAAGCGCATCGTATCGGGCTCAAACGATCGCACGATCCGCATTTGGGATGTGGCGGTGAAAGAGACGCTAGCAGAGCTGAATGACTGGCAGAGCACTCGCAGAGAATGAAAATTTCCACTGCATATAGACGACATATGACATGTGCATTCAGATCTAATGTCAGGTTGAATGCGAGCACGTAACTTGCAATCCATTGCGCCAACTTTGCAAGGCACGTTCTGGTAAGTAGATAAGGATATGCAGGCTTAGTCGCGACTATAAGTACAATTATGAAGTACGCGTACAATGTGAACAATTTAAACGTGTCTAATAAACTTTCCGATTGGAAAGCTTAAGCCCAGGGACCACGTCAAGGTAGCATAAGGACAGAACATGCTCTGTCCTTCCCTAGGAAAGTTGACTCCAAATAGCGCTTGCACTTGAGCTCGAGACTCTCAGTCCAAACTCTGCGAACGGACACAACTTTGAAGACGAGCACACGAGGATCGAGTCTCGGCGACTCGTCTTTCAAGCGCGACTCGGAGCGTTAATCCAATCTTCTTGAACAAAAATGTGCAGATCGTCAAGTTATAGAGTGTTCGAAGAAGAAGCAGTGCAATATAGAGTTAGAAAGTAATATGCAGCAGACACCTGAACACATCGAGGAATCGGATAAGCAGGTGTACAACCACGAACAGAGCAAGATGCGAATTTGGAAAGCCAGCGGTCTGACTATGACGTAGACCAGTAATTGGAAATCGAGAAGACACTTTCCAGCAGGGAGAGATATGATGCAGCAGTGAGCCATGAGATACAAAAGTAAGAGGGCTAATAGGTGCTTGATTCCTATGCAGCAAGGCCTTCAACAACAGACCATCGAGAGATCTAAGGGATGGGGTTGCTCGGTAAAGAGACAGATAACCAGCGAGGACACACCAAGTAGGAGAAGTCGGAAACTAAGCCACTCGCTGTGATTAAAGTCGACAGAGGATGTTTAGTGGATTGTAGGACAGTTGGATGGGCGTTCAGGTCAGCGACCTTGCGACCGGAAGGATTCCAGATGGTAATGCCACTGACACACCACGCCGAGGTTTAGAGTGTACCAGTGAATACCAGTCGAAAAGTATTAGGCATTGCCGCGAGTTTGAGGGAAGGTGAGTGTCAGAAGAAAGGATGGTGACGGTCACAAATGATCGACACATGAAACTAGGAGCAAAACTGACAAGTTGAGATACCTGTACCTCGATACTTGGTAGTATGAATGCAACAGCAATGGTGGCTTTGACAACGTGAAGGACATCCGAGTCCAGCTGTGTTTGTATAAGAGCGAGACAAAGAGCTCTATGACCCGCCAGCATTCATTGGTGTCCATTCCGAGACCATTAAAAGCCATTTATAGCGACAGTCCGTACAATTCTGGGATGTTAGGCACGGATTTCTATCAAGAGTTCTTGCAAGGAATCTAGTTTTTCTTCCATTCCACATTTCCAAAAGGTACCCGGTTGCTGTCCATCAATGCCAGTGAAATTCATACAAGAACGGCCTTGTCTTGTCTCTGCGTCCAACTCTGCCGTTCCTGATCAAAATGATGTCCTCACTGGAGGCATACATCTATGAAAAGAAAGTTGGATGCACTGTACGGTAAGTTGATTGTCACTCACGTCTGCAATATCATCATCGTCTTCGTCCCCGGGGAGGCCTCGAGGTATCCAACAAGTCCAGCAGATCGTCCATCTCGGTATAGGAATGCAAAATGAAAGATTTTTGAGGACGACTAATCAATGGCAATCCCGACTGTTACCCATTCCTGCCAGTCCATGTCTATTCATTCAGCCGACAGACGCCAGATCAGACCCTCGAGTTGGATGAACGTTAGTCAATCACGTGTTACTACTTATGACGCAGACCCGCAGGCAAAACAAGCAATGGCCGTTAACCCAAACGAATACACAGAACCGTAGATGTATGGACCGATAATTAGGTGATGTGTACTGACGTTTTTTAGCAACGAAACTAGTATTCTTCTTCGTGAACTATCACCTCCGACCTGATCCCAAGTCTACGAATAATGATGCAGGACATGCGACATCCTCCTCACAGACAGTGACCCTTCTTCCGGATCCCTTTAATCTCCATGGGCCTCATTCAACGTGACTACAGACTTTCCACCTGTCCTTCTCCTGTTCAACATTTAAGGCTCCAACCGTATTGTATACGGCCAAAAAAGGAAAGTTGTCCGAAATGTGCTAAAAATGGTTGTGACACATTCCGATTTGGCCGGACTTTGATCCGAAATTTTGACCAAAAATTACTGTATCCGTATACACCCCCTTTTTATACGGTAACTTATTTCCACTTTAGGCCCAAATCTGAGTATGCCATTACTAATTGCAGACAATTTCGGACAACTTTTGTTTTTGTATACGGATACAGTACGGTTGGAGCCTTATCAACATTACATAATACTCGTACGGGACCTCCATAGGCCTCCATCGCCAAGGTTATTCGCGCTTCCTTCTTCCGCTCGCTGGCATCCGAATCATTCATATTCGGATGTACACGTGTTTCAGCCGCTGGTTAGTAGGCGACAGACCTCCTCCACATGCCGGAAAAGGACACCTCATCATCCGTGTCGCAGCCCTCATGGGTGCTGAAGAAAACAACAATAACACCAACAACGGTCAGGGTAACCAACAAAATCTGGCTGCAAACCCCGTCCCCAACCGACAACCCCAACCTCCTGCAAACAAGAAGACGGCACGGAAACAGCCATCACCTTGACACCTTCAGCCGTCGAATAGGCGGGTGCCCTCCTATCTCAAACCGCACGGCTTGTCTGCTTAAGCATTCCTAGCTTTTGCGCGAGTTCCTTGCAGTGGACTATCACGCCCATCGTGGGCCGTTTGAGTACTTTCATAGTCCCACGAAGAATACAGGTGTTATGAAAGGTCCTTTAAGCTTATGGCTTTTCATTTTATCTGTTCTCCGCGGATCCGCCCATGGCCGATCCTGATCCAAGAATTCAGTTGGTTTTGGGATTTTCGTTGTGGTGGGCATTTCATCCTGAACGTTGAACACTGATCATGTTTAGGCCTCGGATTGTGTACAACTATGTCACCGATGGCTCGTGAAGCGGGATTAGGTTGGGATTAGGGTCGAAGAATCAAGCATCGAAACTCTGATCTTACGCTGGATCTGTTATTCCCGGAAGGTCAACAAACGTTAATAAACGCGCGAGACACACAGACTGAGATTCAGAGTGAAGTATGGCTCAGAAGGCTTTGTTCTTCGAATGAAGCTGGGGAATATCTGTTGGGTGGACTACAATAAGGTCAGTATGGGGATATCGTAAACGTGAAACTGACGGTCTGAGTCCTGTGCAGAGACAGCCTCAACTTGCATCACCACTCCTCACTCAAACCCTGAGCCTGGGTCTACTGCAATATACTCTGATAGGAACCATGGACTCCAGGCAGACTTCTATTTTGAGTCTGAATTGCGATATCATGAGGCTTCAACCGTTCAACAAGAAGGTGCGTGAAGGCTGTCAGTAGCGCAACAAACAGTGCCGAAGACTGACAAGTTACTTTGCCTTCACCTTCAGTGTAGATCTAATCTCTGACACCTATCGACGCTTAGAGTAAGTATCTTTTTGTGACTTAAATGCACTAATTCGGATCGAGGAGCAGTGTAACGTGGCTTTTACATTCACAATTCCGACATTCCCTGGAACGCGGCGGTCAAGTCATGTACTGTGTCAGGAATACACGTCCTTCCTTCCGATATGCTCGAAAGAATTAAGTTCATGAGAAGAATGCTGCCGTGCTTCATACTTCATGCCATGTCTTGACCATGCCTGGGCCATGCTGGTCCTAGGGTCTGCTCAAATACTCGAGGATTGTTCCTTGATTCCACCAATGACCACGATGAAGCAAGAAACTCAACCGGATGGTATTCTTCCTACCACTGACAAGCAAGGCATCTTGGGTGAAGCTACTACGCGTGAGGCAACGGTCAAATGTTCATGCCTTCAGACGTCTAAAGGCAGGAATCTCGCCATTTGTGTTGACGGGACTGCCAACCAGTTCAGTGACAAAGTTGGGATCTGCTTCTATGTTTTCTATTCCGTTTTACCCTTCTCTTCCTGCTTGCAGAACACCAACGTCGTCGAGCTGTATAGCCGTCTCGTAAAGAGCAGTGATCAACTCACCTACTATGACAGTGGGATCGGGACTTATGTGAAACCTTCTTTAATGTCTCCCAGCTACTGGAGCCAGCTTGTCAACCACAATATTGATATGGCGATTGCTTGGTATGTTCTCGTTGTACGCTCCTCACATGCCCAAAAATCATGATGGTCAACAGGAACTTCAAGAGAATTGTCCTTAGTGCTTACCAGTGGTTGTCTGAAAACTATGAGGAAGGTGATCGAATCTTCTTGTTTGGTGAGCAAGTTCTCTCCACTGACATCCTCCCTTGACTGTTCAAACTTATCAGGGTTCTCTCGGGGTGCATATCAAGTCCGTGTCATTGCGGGCATGATTGAGAGGGTATATTTATCTATCTTGTCGTGATGCAGTAAGCTGATATCGTGCATAGGTTGGCCTCCTTCACAAAGGAAATAACAATCAGATTCCATTGTGAGGCTTCTCCACATGTTTTTCTTCGACCGATAGCCCAGCAGTGCATATGAGCTTTACATTGCTACCACCGCCCATGAAGGTCGCGATGCAACACAGCCGAAGGACAAAAAGCAAGCAAACGGAGTGGCAGACTTGCAAAGCAGCGGCGGGCGGGACCGCAAGCAAGACAAAGGCACAACACACGATCCGAAGAACCTTTGTAAAAATTTTAAGAAGACCCTTTCCCGGAAGGATGTCCGCGTCCACTTTGTCGGCGCATGGTAGGCTTTTTTTGCGTATTGAGACATACTAAGCAACACCGTGACCCCAGGGATACCGTGTCCTCGATTGGGATCATAAGAGGACCTAGCTTCCCGGAGACAACTACAGGAATGAAGCATGTCTGCGTATTTCGCCATGCACTCGCACTTGATGAACGTCGAGTCAAGTTCCTACCCGAATATGCGAATGGTGGTGCGGGGCCGTCAGGTGAAGGAGATGTGAAGGAAGTCTGGTTTGCTGGTGTACACTCTGACATGTAGGCGCCACATATAACTCATGTCACTATTCGCTCGTACTGACAATGTTTTCAGCGGTGGGGGCAACAAAAATAATTTAGAACTCAATCAATTTGGGCCGTCTCTTCGCTGGATGACATATGAAGCAATCCAGCACGGTTTAAAGATGACCCCCTACGAGGGCCAATGGTCAGCAATCAAACTGGAAGAGTCCCTCAGTGGAATATGGAAGATCCTTGAGTGTCTTCCTCTTCGTCGACTATCATATACGGATGATAAGGACGCAAAAAGTACGACTCGCCGGTGAGCTCTTAACAATATTCTTGACGTATAACTTACCAGTTACTTGACTTCACCTCGGGCGACCTCGTAAAGTGATGCCTGGTCAAAAAATCCACAAATCTGTGTTCTATGATGACCCGAATTATAAGCCGAAAGCCCGTATTGGACATACAACGTGGGGAAATGTGCAGTCGGATACAGAGATGATTGAGGAGGATCCTTTCACCAATGCTTCAGATATCCTATCTGATATGAGCAAGCGGAGTCTTTCAGAATTCTCTGACGAAAACCTGAATGTTCTCATATCCTTGGCGCAAACCACAGGTGAGTCACGGTGGCCATGATGTGAAGTTGAGGATAAAATGACTGATGTTCTTTTCAGCCATTGGTTTGCGGAGTATCACAGAATTCCCTGGGGCAGCCAAGATCCTCGTTGATGCTCTCAAAGCTGAGCAAGACAGGCCGCAATCTGAATGGCAATGGAAAATCTTGAGAGCCCTGATAAAGATGTTGGCTGCTTTCCCATCTCTACCCGCTGAAGTCATCAGTGAATATCCAATTCAAAAGTTTCGGGAATTGACGAATAACGCGCAATCGGATAAAGAAAGCAGAAGAGCAATGTACGGATTTGTGAAGTTCTTCGATCATGGTGAGATGACCTTGCTCTTGCCCAGGAAATTACTGAGGAATGACATCTCCTAGAACGAATCATTGAAGGACATGATGGTGAAGTTTTCTCGGTAGCATTCTCGCCGGATGATAAGCGCATCGTATCGGGCTCATACGATAGCACAATCCGTATCTGGGATGCGGAGACAAGGAAGATGGTGGGCGAGTCACTTGAAGGACACACAAAGGACGTCAATTCTGTTGCATTCTCACCAGATGGTAAGCGCATCGTATCGGGCTCAGACGATTGCACAATCCGTATCTGGGATGTGGACACAAGGAAGATGGTGGGCGAGCCGCTTGAAGGACACAGTGGTCATGTTCTGTCTGTTGCATTCTCACCGGATGGTAAGTGCATCGTATCTGGCTCAGACGATCGCACAATCCGTATCTGGGATGTGGACACAAGGAAGATTGTGGGTGAGCCGCTTGAAGGACACAGTGATTCGGTTTGGTCTGTTGCATTCTCACCGGATGGTAAGCCCATCGTATCGGGTTCATACGATGACACAATCCGTGTCTGGGACGTGGAGACAAGGAAGATGGTGGGTGAGCCACTTAATAAAGAGCCACTTGAAGGACGCAGTGGTGTGGTTCGGTCTGTCGCATTCTCACCGGATGGTAAGCGCATCGTATCGGGCTCATATGATTTCACAATCCGTATCTGGGATGTGGAGACAAGGAAAATGGTGGGCGAGCCACTTGAAGGACACAGTAATCCCGTTCTGTCTGTCGCATTCTCACCGGATGGTAAGCGCATCGTATCGGGCTCAGGCGATCGCACTATCCGTATCTGGGATGTGGAGACAAGGAAGATGGTGGGTGAGCCATTTGAAGGACACAGTGATTGGGTTTGGTCTGTCGCATTCTCACCGGATGGTAAGCGCATCGTATCGGGCTCGGCCGATTACACAATCCGTATCTGGGACGTGGCGGTGAAAGAGATGCTAGCAGAGCTGAATGAATGGCAGAGCACTCGCAGAGAATAAAAAATTCCATTGTATATAGACTACATATGACATGTGCATTCAGATCTGATGTCAGATTGAATGCGAGCACGTAACTTGCAATCCATTGCGCCAACTTTGCAAGGCACGTTCTGGATTGTAAGTACAGTAGATGGATATATGCAGGCTTAGTCACGACTATAAGTACAATTGTGAAGCATACAATTTAAACATGTCTAATCAGCTAAATTTCCGATTGGAAAGCCTAAGCCCAGGGACCACCTCAAGGACAGAACATGGTCTGCCCTTCCCTAAGAAATTTGACTCCGGATAGCGCTCGCACTTGAGCTTGAGACTTCTGAGTGCAAACTCTGTGAACGGACACAACTTTGAAGACGAGCACACAAGGATCGAGTCACGGCGACTTCTTGAACAAAAATGAGCAGATCGTCGAGCTATAGAGTGTTGGAAGAAAGAGCAGTGCGATATAGGGTCAGAAAGAACGATATGCGGCAGATACCTAAACACATCGAGGAATCCAGCCGCGAACAGAGCAAGACGCGAGTTAGGCCCGGGGAAGTCAGCGGTCTGGTGCGGATCAGTAACCATGAATCGAGAAGACATTTTCCAGAAGGACACTTTTCAGAGATACAGCCGAGGCAGCAGTGGGACCTGGGCGTGAAATGCAAGAGCAAGAAGGCTACCAAATGCTTGATTCCTATGTGGCAAGGTCTTCGAGAACAGACCATCGAGAGATTCGGGGATATAGTCACTCGGCAAAGAGGCAGATGACCAGCGAGTACATCCCAAGTAGGAGAGGTCAGAAACTGAGCCACTCGCTGTTGAGAGACGTAATGAAAATCGACAGAGGATGTTTAGTGGATTCTGAGACAGTTGGATGGACATTCAGGTCAGCGACCTTGTTGCGAACGGAAGGGTATCTCGTATTCCAGATGGTAGTGTCATTAACACGCCACACCGAGGCCGAGAGGACTAGTACCAGTGAGTATCAGTCGAGAAGCAATGCCGCGAGGGAGGAAAGTGAGTGTCACTGTCAGAAGAAAGGATGGTGACGGTCACGCGCAATTGTTCGCGATCGGCAGCGGTTCGCAGTGACTGCACCGGTTGTGTAAGAAACGAAACTGTGAGCAAAACCACAACTTGAGGTACTTCAATACTTAGTACTATTGAATGCAATAGCGATGGTGGCTTCGACAACGTGAGGGACATCCGAGTTCAGCTGCGTTTGTATCAGAGTGAGACAAGAGCTCTATGACCCGCCAGCATTCTTCGGTGTCCCTTCATTCCGAGACAGTCCCTAAACCGATTCAAAGCCATTTATAGCTAAGGTCCGTACAATTCTGGATACTAGGTACGAATTTCTATCAAGAGTTCTTCCAAAGAATCCAACTCTTCCATTCCACATCTTTTAAAAGGTACCCGGTTGCTGTCCATCAATGCCAGTGCAATTCATGGAAGCAAGAACGACCTTGTCTCTGCGTCAAATCCGCCGTTTCTGATCAACATGATGTCCTCATTGGAGGCATACATCTATGAAAAAGAAAGTTGGATGCGCTATACGGCAAGTTGGTGGTTACTCACGTCTGCAATATCATCATCGTCTTCGTCCCCGGGGAGTTTGAAATCCAGATAGTCCAGCAGATCGTCCATCTCGGTATTATCCTACACCAGTCAATGATCGGATGTAGGGGATAGATAGAGAACTCACCCAAACGAGTAGAATCGATTGAGTAGCATTCAGTTGCTGAGAGTAGTTGAATAATAGTTTCTTGAGACAGTGGTCATCGTCATCCGAGACATGTTTACAAGAAGTGTCGGGCACCAAGCCCAAATTTTGAGCTAACGGAGTTGCTGTAATGTTCGCCGCCATGCACCCGTTCTCAAAATCATCATCGTCATCATCCAAGTGTTTGTTATCTGGATCGCAGACTACGATGGCGCCGAGACTGATATTAGAAAAAATCTGTTACGAGTCAGATGATGAACGAATGAGGAAGTGTACGGACAGAGGGAATACATTGGGATGCTCGCTGCCAGCCGACAGGAGTCAACCCGGGAAGATCGAACGAGGGTCTTTCGGCGTTGGAAATGATGTAGATGGTGTTGTTTATCGAGATCGAGAGAGCAGTAGTAGAGAGCAGCACAAGAGAGCATAAGACGCTGGTAAACATTTTGATTGGTAATGAGTGTATGTAGAGACTGTGGGCTTAGTAGCGCTGAGGTGGTAAGGAATGTGGATAAGGACCGCGATCCTTGGGACATACATAGCAGGGTAGCAAGCGTTTATAAGGACTGGGATATCGTAAAGCGGCGTTCCGGGACTCGAGCATGAGCGTAAGCAATGGACTTTCGATAGGAGCTGCCAAGGATAACGAAAAAACGAAAGAATTTGGGGTCGACTCGGAGCCAATAGCAATACGTTCGTTACCCGTTCCTGCCAGTTCAGGTGTCTAGTTATTCGGCTTAGAGCGCACCAAGTTGACTTGTTACCCCATTCTGTGGAGTTGTGGAGTTAAACAGAGTTAAGAGACCCTTGAATTGCTCGTCGGTGCCAAGGAGCGGATATGTTCACGTGGCGATAACCGATATACGCGTCAAATTTGTCACGTGTTACGCTATACCACGGGCCCATAGCTGGCCTGGCGTAAGTATCCGGTGTTGTGGAACCGTATAGCTGTAGGCTGACGTGTCCACTTCTACAGAACGGTACGAACTCTGCAGGCAAATAGGACTTTTAGTTGCAATGGCAAAATGAAGATACCGAATCGTAAAGATACCGATATTGACTGAGAAGACACCTTGTTGGTACCGGTACAAGAAAGGTCAAGTACAGACCTGTTACGGACTCAGCTGGCAGTTTGTCAACGACGGATTGCAAGTACAAATGTCAGTCCATCATTAACACCTCATAGAGCTCGAGGCGCTGCCGTTGGTTGCAGGCGTTATCGAAGGTTATCGACCACAAGCCACAAAGAAGTCGACGATTCTTCCGACAAAAACGCAGAAGGACTCTCGACCGCGATGGTGGTGTTAGAAAGACTCGGATTCTGACTGGAGCGTTGCATCATACATGGACGCGTGACGTCACCGGTCACAGCAAGGTCACAGTGTCAGGAAACAAAAATTCAAATTCAAATTCGAACAATACAACACTCTCTCCTTCATCCACAATCCCATCAATGGCAGGCAAGTTTCTCCAGACCTTTTGACTCCCCTTGACTTGTATCAGGCACAAAACGAGCAGCAGAAGACGACTCTGGTCTTACCACAAGAGCCTCCAAAGTCGCAAAGACTTCAAAAGCCAGGAAAAGCGGCAAAAAGACTACAAAGGTTTCAAGTTTTCTCTCCTTCGTCTCCTCGTTGTCTAACAAGCACCATTCAGCCAGCGATGTCCGTGTCTGCGTTCAAATCCAAGGCTCTGCCCCTACACATGAACCTGACCCACACTCCCCCTCCTGTAGCTGACGCAGAAGACGCCACAGCAGACGAGGGCCTCATCGGAACACTCACATTAGTCGCCACTTCCTTCAAGACCGGGAGCTATGGTTGGAAGGGCAACAAGCGCGTCAAGATCGAATTGCAAGGTGATGGCGATCAGAAAGAGACCGTTGATGTTCAGTTTACGTGCGTTGCTGTTTTTCTGGATCTATTCTGTCTGATGGGTTCCTAAGAATCAACGCCACTGTGTTGAATAGTAAAGGAGCTGATGGTGGCGCCGAAGAGAAGGATGAAAAGGAACAGGATGAGAAAGCTGAGGAGGACTGAAGCGACCCAGATCTAACGAGTTTGTACGAATAAATATCATTATTTGGCAAGTATTGTGATCAATCCTAACCGAGCAGCTATCAGTCTCGTTGCCTGCAACCTTGCGATTGAACGGCGTCCACTTGTTATACAGCAGAGCAGAGCAGACCATCGTGGCCAAATGCCCAGAGATTCAAGTATCCATCAGCGGCGAAATCCAACTCCTTAAACTCTTCACGCGTTCCTTTCCATCGAAAAGCTGAGCATCTGCCAAACCATCAGAGAGAAACAAGGAAAGCAACACACATTCACATCCAAACCCTGCCCCCAATACCAAGACTGGCCAAAAGAGGATACGGCGCATCCTTTCTATCATCCAAAGGATCTCTGCAAGTATGAACGGCTAGATTATCGAATATGATGTGTTTTGACGATGGTGCCGCAGCCTCGCATAAGTAGCCAAGTGAGGATCTGAATCAGCCCGATCGTGTATTACTACACGAAAGGAGATAAACCGCCGCCGCAGGCTGAGGGACTGGAAGGACACATTTACATAAAAGAGCGTGCCAGATGATTCAACGTACCTTGTAATTTAACTCTTTCGTCCTTGATTGCTTGCTTCCAAGTCTTTTAAGTTTTTCTTCCCGGAACTCGGAGACGAGACAAGAATAGGTAGATCTGGGCATTAATAATGTCTTGTACAGCATGGCGAAGATGGGGAAATATTTGGTACGGCGTAGAAGTGGGTCCAATGCATTGGACCTTCCGACGTTTATCACGACATCGTCTGCCTTGAGAGACAGTCCGCTGAGACCTGGACAATGCGAGTTCCTTTACCTGACATGAAAATCGTCGAAGTAAATTCACCAGCTCCACCACTCGTAGCCGCAGCCAGACGTCTGCTACGCCACTCATTACCCGGACTCGGGTTGTTAGGACTCCAGGAGCGACTTCCTTGAAGATATGTCTAGTCGCAAGATAGCAGAGAAAACGAGCTACTTTTGCTCAGCCGGGGCATAGCCTAGCCCAGATACGACACATCCACATCGTTAATGGCTGAACATGCATACCCTATCAGAGTGAATGAGTGGCCGAGTGAGCGAATGGGGTACGCCGACCTGTGAACCAGCCTCCGACAACCACATTCGTCTCTTCGACTATTCCCAATGCAGACGGTTTGAGACGGTTTGTGCCGACTCTGGCACAAGCTCGATGGGACGAACCGACGTAATAGGTTGTTAGTGGCTACTACAAGCAGACGCTTCGTTTCTGCAACCGATGGATCGGCATGATGCATCCAGAGGTATGAACCTGAAAGGCTCGTCCGAGGGAGAATACAAACGTGGGCTCCAGGATAAACGGCTTCGAGAGACTCGTACTTGAGCTGTAAGAGAGCACGAAGAGGGTTACTGTGACAGTAGCCAATTTTCTGTCTTGCTGTTGGCTTTATAGGCTACGTAGACCAATGAAATGTATAAGCGGAAGACGATTCCTCGACAGCCTTGATTTTACCAACAGTTGTCGGTCAAGTTCATAGCGCATCACGGGACTTTTCATTTGTACCCAAACCATGGATGCCCTTTGACCTCTCGCATGCTAATACGATCCTTCGGCTCATACCACAACATTTTGAGACCTTCCAAGAGATCCATCTCCATCTCCATCGCAGTTTTGAACTCGTCCTTTTGAGCAACTGCCTAATCAACGACTTCTCTGCTGTTGTACGCACTCCACTGGCGCGCTGAACAGCTTGAGGCTTCGGTTCCCAGTCTCTTCCTCAAACCATACGCTGCGCTTCTCAAAACTGGTCCAGTTGAACTTTCCCAGTGACTGAACAATTTGCTTATGAACCGATACCGGCAGGCCAGGAATGATGGAGTGAAAAAGTGCCAGCGCGGATCTCATAAATGACGCACGCAAGCGCTCAGACGTCCGATGTAGTGCTAATCCTGGATTCGAATCGCGTCTCCGGTGACCATGTATTGGTCGACAGCAGCGGGCTCATAACTGTCGAGAGGATGGTCCGAAAAATGACTGACCGAAATCAATGATCAAGGATGGTCCGGATGATGATAACCTCGATCAAGGAGAAGGTAGATAACAGGACTAGGTCAGTTTCTGCAATTCTCGACGTTCAGGCTGTTGCTGACAATGGGTACTTAAACTAACTAACACAAGGTCTTAATTATGCCGTGTTTCCATCACTCAACACGATACCATCCCGTCTGTGAATCGGCTCATCAATGCCAACACTCATACCCTGACCCAAAGTGATAAGTACCACCCAGCAAAGCCGTAACCACCGCCCCAAGTAGGCAGGTAATCGGGATTGAGATGCGAAGACCGTCCAACACTCGTCCAACTCGGACTGATAATTGTGATAATTACCCCCATGTTCCACGTCCAGGACCTCTACTGTTGCCCAACCCCAACCATAGCAATAATGTTGCCAGCAATAGTGTTGCCCGCAATCAACCAAGTCTTACCAAGAGAAGTGCCAAGCAAATCAGGATGACGTATGCACTTACCAGGATGTTGTAGGAAAGAGGTTCCCGTTTTCTTTGACATGGTGATACCGGCGATGTCGAATGCCTACACCTCAATTATAGGCCTAATTATACATCACTTTTTGATGTTGACCTGCTGCGCAGCGGAATCCTGGTCCAGGCACTCGGGGCCATCATGTATTCCGCATCTCGAGGTTGCTAAAGGGTGCTAAAGGGTGCTGTAAATTCTTCTCAACATTCGAACTCTTATTGACAATGAGTTACAACACTCTGATAGCAGGTCTCGACTTCAACTACGCAGCACTTTCATCACTCAAGGCGATACCGTCTCGTCTATAGATCGGCTCATCAAAGCCAATACACAGAGCCTGACCCAAAATGATACCAGCCAACAAAACCGTAACCAGCGCTCCGACCAGACAGGTAATCAGGATTGAGATGCGAAGACCGTCGAACTGTGACCGATAATAACCCCTCCTATACGGCATTGCGGCAATAGCAATAATGCCACCCACAATCCACAGAAGTGACAGAATTGCCAGGAAAATCAGGACGACGCGGTATGTACGACGACGATGGATCTTGGACATTAACCCGGTACTAGGGCCGTCGTCTACCAGTCCGTGGTGTTCCACCACATAGTTGATCAATGTGCACAGCAGTATAACAGATGCTACGACTATCACCGCCGGCTCTGTTCAGCGAAGCTAAGTACCAGACTCTGATAACACAGATACACGTACGACGATATATCGCAGCTTGCATCAAAGTAGACAACGAGATCAGCTTCTGCACTACATCAAAGCAAGAGTATCCATGGGCGAGGAACATACCAGAATGCTGTAGAGCAAAAGACAGCAATACTTCCCGGTTTCCTTCGACATGATGATAACCGATGTTAGATGCATACCCTCAATTTATAGGCCCATTCTGACCTGCGTGACATATTTTGATAGGCCAAGATAGTCGCACAGAATGCTGCGCAGCGGGGTTCTGCCCGGGCTGCGCATTTCGAGGGAATAATTTGAGCGGTTAAACCGTTATTGACAATAACTGACAACACTGTGATAACAGGTCTAAAAGCTACGCATTACTTTCATCATTCAAGGCGATACTACCCTCTCGTTTATGGATCGGCTCATCAAGGCCAACACTCATGCCCTGACCCAAAGTGATACCACCCAGCAAAGCCGTAACTACCACCCCAAGCAGGCAGGTAATCGGGATGGAGATGTAAAGATCATCCAAATCGGACTGGATATTGTGATAATTACCCATATTCCACGTGCAGACGCCATTCCAGGCCCTATACCGTTGCCCAACCCCAACAATAGCAATAATGCTGCTCGCAATCCACTGAACCAAGAGAAGTGCCAGGTAAATCAGGATGACGCGGTATGTACGACGACGATGGATCTTGGACATTAACCCGGTACTAGGACCGTTGTCTAACGTCCCATGGAGTTCCGCTGCATACTCGATCAACATGCACAGTAGCGAAACAGATGTTATGAAGATCAACACCGGCTCTGTTCGACGAATCAAGTGCTGGGATTCCAGATACAGATACACGCACGACGAAATATCGCAACCTGGATCAAAGTAGCCAACGAGATCAGCTCCTGCAATGCAGATATTAAACCAAGATTATCCGTTGACGAGGAACATACCAGGATGCTGTAGAGAAAAAGACGGCAATAGGTTTCCGTTTTCTTTGACATGGTGATACCGATCTCGAATGCATACACCTCAATTTATAGCCCTGATTACACGTCACTTTTTGATATTGATGCTGCGCAGCGGGAAGGAACGCGAACCACTGTTAAATTCCTTAGAAGTGCTTGGCAGTAGTGGCCTTTAGCGGTTTCCCTGATTGGCAGCGACTCAGTCAGTGTACATAATGTATTCCGGCGCATCTCAAGGGTGCTGTAAACATTCGAACTCTTATTGACAATGAGTTACAACACTATGATAGTAGGTCTCGACTTCAACTAGGATGATATGGACACTACTTCTCGATGTCCTCATTATATCGCCGCTCAAACCTCATTGGCTTGGGATGGTCAAGGGTTGTCTTGAAGACAGACAGAAAATGAGATCATTCCCAAGTTGCAACACAACACCAAATTGCAATTAAATATTGCTGCATATGTATGATACGAGTACTGTACATTGGACAAGGCCTGAAATGCCGATATTCTGTTTTGAAAGTCCCCCTAATCAGGAATCCACCACCAAGAACAAAGCCCGGGTCGAGCCTCCCTCAATTTCACAATCTCTAGCACCTCGACTCCAGAATTTCCCACCACAAGGTCTCCCACAAGCTCGAGGAATGTCAGAGAAGGAACAATCATAGGCTCATTAGCCCTATCTGTGCTGATCAATTGCGCACCGAACGCTGCCGTGTATACCAATGGACAACGAAGCGTTAGCGATCTAAGAGAAGGCAATTTGTCGAGAATCTTGATGCAATCTGCATCTGTCAGCGAATCTGACTCGAGTTGGAGGCGAGTTAGTCGACGTCCGGAGTTTGTTAGAAAAGTGAGGAGAGGTTCGATTCCGGTTAGATTGCGAATGTCTAGGGTCCGCAGGGAGGGTGCCTGCAGGTATTGGAAGAGGTAAATGGGTCTTGGTGCACCCCTGCGATTGAAAACTGTCAGTTTTTCTAGCTTCTCATGCCTGAGTTGCTGCAAGTTGTCGACAGCGCGCTCTTCGTCATATCTATTGGAAACGAATTCGAGCAAGTTTGGCAGGAACTTTAATGCTCCAATGCAAAGGTCGGCAGATAATGGGGATGAGGTTCCGAACTGCTTGACCTGGTTCAGAGGTAGACCCAATGAGGGAAGACAGAAGGGGTAGGTTCGGATGGCGAACAGTTTGGGGCAGAACTGGAAAGTGCTTTGGAGAGCGGAAAGTACATTGGCAGTGGGGCTATCTTTCTTGTGGTCCACTGGCCAGACATGAAGAGACGTAAGATTAGGAAAAGAAGCTGGACAGTGCCTGGACAGTGAGACGAGGGAATTCGACGGCATAATGATCACCAACTCCTTCCACTTTTCGGCCGTTGCGAGCAGCATTTGGAGAAGGGGATGTCTGGTGGTAAATTGTACCTGCGAAAATACCGAGACAGACAATTCGCTGCTACCAGCTCGGTAAAGTTGGGTTGCTAACATGAATGAGGTATCGGACAGCGCTGCCGCAAAATCAGATTGCAAGAGGCGAACAGTTGACCAAAGTCTATGCAACGAAAGTGCAACAGTGCGCCATCGTCTGGACACCTGCGGCAGAATCCATATCGTCTGTTTGGGATCGATTGAACTCTCGTGTTCGAGGTATACATCGACCTCCGTCACAAAGGAAAGGAATATCTCAGATAGAATCTCCGCAGGGACCCGGCGAATAGGTTTGAGTGCGAAATTACAGTCCCTTATTCTTTGCTGCCTGCGTTCCCGCTGCCAGATCAACTCGTCCAACTGGAGGCGTAAATCTGCGATACGGCAATCTAGCTCTGTCAGGGCTTTGGTCTCCACATCCAATTTATGCTCAATCTGAGCTTTTCCGAGGCCTGAAGGCACGTCATTTGAGGTCATGAATGGGAACAAATAAGGAGGATAGGCGTCTTGGACAGGTTTTCCGAAATCCGAATATTCGCCCGAATGACCGCAGATTCGACATTTCGATTGAGCCACCATCATAAAACACTGGATTCTGCCTCATACAGGGTAAAGTATTGTCTACATAACTTGCTGCAAGTGCTTACCTCGTTGCAGTGAAACTTGACCAAACTTGACCAAACCACCCGAGTTCCAAGTTTAGCAATTGCTGTGCTACATCGACTCAGTTTGTAACAGCTTCTATGTTCTTATGGACCAGCACAGCCGGGTATCTCAGGCGAGCAAGCCTCAAGTGAACGGTGACGCAGCAGCCGCTGCCCTTGCTTTCTGTCCGACATTCAGATCTTCCTACCATTCTCGGTTGTATGTCTTTGACGCTCATACCTGCGCTTCGCTCAAAGGCGTGGCAAAGGCGTGAAACTGTTGTCGAGACCATTTATTAAGTTGCAAGAAAAGTCAATCTCTCTTCTTATCCGCTTTTTGAGAAGTCGCCTCATTATACATATCTGCTAGTCTGTTGTATTCACGTGCCTGCGATGCCGCCTGCGACTTGAGAACCTCTGTAGGCCAGATTAACAAAAGCTAGCCAACAGAAAGGTGACAGACCAAAGTCGCGTTCGCGGAACTGAAGCGCTTCAATCCTCGACTTTAATTGCCTTATTTCCGACTCCCTTGCTGTTGCGTTTTCGTAGAGCATCCGAGTCTCCTTTGTCTCCTGGGACCGCTGATGGTTTGGGAGCGTTCATTAGCTTGCCCGTAGTAAGAAAGGCTGCAACCAAGCATAAAGCACCTACCTCGGCTTTCAGCTTCGAATTCTCCTCCTGGGCGTGAATAAGGTCAAGCATGATGGAGAATGTACGAGTGAGGACAAGCGAAAGGAAAAGACAGAAACCAGTGAGGTACGTGTTCCTCTGAGCACTACATAAACGTAAGCCAGGGTATTGAGGGGCGAACCTAAACTTACTAAAACTTCCTAGCGGCGAGGTTGGTTTCAGTCCTAACGTCAGACGTTTGTTGACCTGACTTGGCGAGGTCTGATTCCGCGGTAATACGGAACATGCGTTGAGCTGCATCAAAGAATAGAATAGCCACAAAACTGCGGAAAAAAGTTAGGCCACGTATGCAAATGGCGTTACCACCAACATGAACGATATCTTGAGTGCATAAGCAATTTTGGCGACTACAGCATTCTCCATAAGGAACTTGAAGAAATATCGGCGAGCTTTCTGAGGTATTGGCGCGACCAAGACGCAAAAAGTCGCCATCTGAAGAGTGTCATCATTTTGGGCTTTCAGGATGATTTTTTGCCTCACCTCGGCAGCCAGCAGCATGAACGTAAGTGTGTAGCTATGAGAAAAGTCAAACCGGATCTGAACAAAAGAAACGGCGGGCCTACTAGATCGTCATTCTGGTGGTTCTGGACAGACCTGGTGCAGGTGCACGTTGACATCACTACCTATTTATGTAAGCGTCATACCACGTGATGCCTTTCAAACCCTTCAGGACTCTCTCACTTTCGCTGAATACGCGTAGGCAAAGGATTACATTCACGCGAAACTGAAAGTAGAAGGCCTCACGAAGACGTTTCCAATTTCCAATAGAGTGCTTTTTGGTCATCTCCGACCCGAGTCGGAGTAGGGCTTGAAACCGTGTATACTGGTAACTCACCCCGGGCATGGAAACTTTTGAACAGCATTTAGACTTGGTTGAAATCCTGCTTTAAATGCTTCTTTTAGGGCAGGCTGTAGAATCTGTCTTGAAATCGTCTTATATATTGTATTTTACACAATATTCAGAGCACACTCAAAATTTTATTCCAATTCTTGCATTTACAGTTCATCTCAAATGTAATAATCCAACTAGAATTTTAGACATAAACAAAGCATTATTCAAAATGTTGGCCTTTAATCTGAGTTTTGGTCAAGGTCTAAATCAAGGGGGTGGCGGGACTAAGAAAAGGTAAGTAGGGTACCCTTAGAAATTTCAGATGACCTCAGACCCTCCCTCCCCTGGGGTCCTTCCTTATTTAGTAATTCTTTCCCATGATGTAAGATAAGATAATGATCTATTTATGCCGCTTTGACCTTTCGCAGTCATTGCAGACCTAATTATGGGGTACATGAGTGTCTAAACCAACACACCCCATATGAAACTACAACCAGGTCAGTAACATCAATGTTTCAACCACCAGACCACCTCACGTACCCAAATTGTCTTGTACACACATATATGGGGCGTGTTCAGGAACAGGTAAGAATAAACTTCAGGGTGAAAAACTTACTAACATAAGGACTCGGAACTGTATAACACCATCTCCCACCTTCTGTGCAGCTTTGTCAACTGCCTCCTCACATAAGCAGAGTCTCCAACTAGTATTTATAATTTTTTGAGCCCGTTTCGACCTACCTGACTTCTGAAAAAGCATGTTCTCAGATTTGAGTTGGTGTCCTCCTCATTGCCACTAAAGTAACTAACTAGTAGGTGTTGTAGACTACTAAACTTTATTCTTTTACATGCTGGATACCTTTTTGGTCAGTTTTGAGCCCATATAAGTCGGTCATTGAGACACATTTTTCATCGAGCTCAAGACCCTCCCTCCCCTCGACCCTATGTCACGTGTCCTGATCCCGCCACCCCCTTGGTCTAAATGCTGGTCCAAATGCTGAATTTGGATCACACTCCAATGGGCTGATTTGGTCTAAATGATCTTGGTCTGAATGTTGGATTTGGTCCAACATTCAGGTCTTGCTCAAAACTCAGATCAAAAGTCAGCATTTTATATAACTTTTGATTCATGTCTAAAATTCTAGTTAAAATATTACATTTGAGATGAACTGTAAATGCAAAGATCGGAAAAAAAATTCTAGCATGTTCTAAACATTGTGTAAAATACAATATTCAAGAAAACTTTAGGTTGGATTCTAAAGCCTACCCTAAAGGAAGCATTTCAAACAGGATTTTGACCAGGTCAAAATGCTGTTCCAAAGCTTCCATGCCTGATGTGACTGGTTACGGCCGTTCAGTATACGGCTCTAATACGGGACAGGCCATCAAGCACCTGTAAACCATATTGTATCTTTGTAATATGGTGCTGAATGAGCCAACCAGGATGTACAAGTCTTTAAGCTCACTCAAAAATAAGAGCTACTGTATAATTTCGTTCAATTCGGACGGTCACAGGTCACAGGGCCTCTGTCCGTCCGAATTTTTTGGGAGGTCACAGGTCACATAGGCCTCGTCCGAACTCGCAAAACTATCAGGGTAAAGTACTACTGTAGCAGATACATTTTGTTTGCTTGTGCAGAGTATGTAAGTCTTACTTTGCATCTGATTCACGGGGCCACGTCGGGCTAATTTGCTCCGTTCTGTAAGCTTTCCTTTATTTCCCGAACTTTCTCGCTCATTTTCTTTCTTCGCTTTCCGCGTCCCCCGTCAGCTATAACAGCAAAATAATCCACATTTTCCATCAATGTTTCTGCGTCTGCAGTGGATTCGAGATTACCATCGGCATTTTTAGTAAGAGGTGCGTCGTCAAAGTGGCCGTTGAGCAAAAATTTGATGGCATCATCCA
>QLOY01002918.1:0-42060 GCA_003313965.1 Megacollybia marginata
GCTTTGCACAAAGGATGTCTTTCCCCAATGCGGAAATGCTTTGAAGAAATGACGGCTTTCCCCAGCACGGAAATGCTTTGAAGAAAGGATGCCTTTCTCCAACGCAAAAATGGTTTGGGAACAGACATCCTTTGTCCACCGTGAAAATATTTGAGACAATGATTCGTCTTTCCCTTTCTAATAGTTGCCTAAAATGCATCATTTTCTTGTACTTTTTGCGGTTAAAAAATATATTATATTTAATTACATTTTATGTCTGATAGCACGTCTCGTCTTTGCTTACCATTTTGTTGGTGGGAAAATTAGACTGCCAGTGCTGTGTGGGCTTCTGCTATTCACTGTGCTTGGCTCCAGCTATAAATCCTCATAAATGACCATTGCATACATTTACTACATTGAATGACCTTAGATTACAGTTTTGTCAATAATAATGGCTGGATTCAATCTATATTGCTGGATGTAGCTATTGCAAATAATAGCAAACAAAATTCATGAATCCGAGTTGATACGGAATCACAACTGTAACTATGCTGATGCTCCAGCTACAAATCCTTCAAAAATCCTTATAAATATTGTTGCATACATTTGCTACATTAAATGACCTTAGAGTACAGTTTTGTCAATAATAATGGTTGGATTCAATTTTTATTGTTGGGTGTAGCTATTGCAAATACTAGTAACCAAAATTTGATTGATACAGAAGCATTGATAAATACAATCTATATCTAGTATCAATCCGTGACTTGTCTGCTCTCTCAGAGGGCCCGCAGATAGCTTGTGTATGAGTTTTTCTTTTGAGTGAAATGTTAAGTTGTTGCCTGACTGGCAAAATTGGGAACGTCTTGGCAGAAAGATTTAGGAAGGACGGGCTGAAACAACTGAGACATTGATTGAGAATACAAGAATTACTTACCTGGTGAGAAACCACACATCCTGCTTGATGGGCTGTAGCCTTGGAGGCATTGTCAATAGTGGTGAGAGACGGGCAACCACCTGCACAGCCACTGTGCCTGGTTGTCATCCGCCAAACACAAGAAGCGCCCAGAGCGCTTCAACTTGTTTCCTCCCTGCACTATTAATGACAGCTTGGATAGCAGCTGCTGGTGGGTATACATCCTTTACATATCACACACTTTGTTTATAATCATTCAGATAGGAAGTTAATTCTGGTCAAAGTGTGAGTGTATCTGCTTCGTGTTAACCAACTACTGAAACATTGTTCATGCAGTATCTTTGTGTCTGAATTATATGTGCCCAACTCTGGTTACCAGTCCCATCCTTTGTGAGTACTTATGCTTTATGTAACATTTTCTAGCTCTCATCCCTTCTGTATGCGCTGCTCGAGAGTTTTTTTCGAGTGAAAACACCCAAAATAGACAATGTTCAAACATTTGGAACAAGTACTGTCTTATTGGGCCCATATCACCCTTTCCATTCTCACCTACAATCTTCCCAGCCTCTTGTGGATGTGTTCCGAAACTTTCCACGGCCCTCCAGCCTATGACAATTCTGCTATATGCTGTAGAATTTGACACTAGGTCGCTGCATGAGAAAGCGGCCACTCTGCTGGTATCAAAAGTGCTCGGAAATCATTAATTTTTGGATATGATATTCTCACACAGGTACGTTACAAATGCCAAACATCCATGTCCTTCTGAAATCTGTTCTTCACCATGCACAAGCATGACTGAAGGAATCTGAAGATGACCGGAATGACCTGTTATTTCAATAACCAGTCTTCCGATCCAATCAGAGAGACTTGGCCAATGACATAATACCACATCCCTTCACCACCATCCTGCATGAAACTGCATGCAGGTACACTCATTCCCAGCCATCAACCACAACCACCCATGTCTGCTAAATCCACCTTGCTAGCAAATCTTCCCACTCTTGATTCTTGAACAACCAGTTAGTGGTAATCTGAACCCTCGCTTTGTTCCTTGTTGTTCTTGTTCTCTGCAGCATCCTACACCACACAATCAAATCAACAGCCTGACATCAAACAACCTCGTATCACTGCTACCCCATTCTCCATGTTATAGGTTCTCCCTACCGCCGCATTCGCTCCACCATGCCATCTACTGCCGCATTTGCTGCCACGAATTCTCCCTGTCTCTCTTTAACTTTCCACAGTAAGTAGTATATTTGTTTAATTGAGTGCTTTACCATTTTACCCCAGCTGACAGGAACCAACATCGCAGCTCTCTCTAACACGCCTGAATCCTCCATCTCAAAATCCCCAAAAACATCTCCACCACATCCCCAATCAAGTGGCAGTACCTTTGCGCCAGTGTCACTCAATGATCCCCATTGCCGCTCTCATTCTCTCCAACATTGCAGCTCTCTCCAACACTGCCACTCTCTGCTTGCTTCATGACCTTGGCATTTGTTCTTCCCTCAATGCCACCTTGACCCTTCACCACAACTGTACCAGTACCACCGCCACTGCTCTCTGTGCACCAGAAACCAACCTCTTAGCAATGTCAAGTGCTACCAACACTACTGCTACTGCTCTCTCTATTGTGCCATTCATTCCATCAGTTGGATCCCTCACCAAACAAACAATGAATCCCTTACTACACTAACCCAGCACATTCAGCACTAGCAAACAGCTAGTCCAGCAAAATCAACGCTGTTTCCATCTATTAAACTAGCAACGCTGCCAACACAAATTCGTTGACCCTGAAAGCCACCGCTGCATTCTCATAACAACTGCTTCCATTGTTTCGCAATAGTCTGATTTATTCTAGATTTTCCCTGTATTTATCCGTATTTTAATGCTGAATCCAGCCACCCAGTTACATTTATATTATTACATATTGTGAAATATAGACATAATTCTACTGTGACTAAATACCCAAGAAAATGAAGCACTGGAGGCCCAAGTAGTGGCGAAATGGGCAGCGACAGCCCCAACCAGCAGTTTTGTTGATTTGCAAATACAAGCAAACAAAGGCGGGTGGGGGCGCATTAATTACTATTTTTGATTACTGATGCCTGCCATACAGTGGAAACCCTTTATTTGGAGGGCATGGATATAACCATGTTTTGAGGCTTTTTTACAAATGGTTATAACCATAGCAGAAGGCTTTTTAGTGGGGCAAGAGGTGTGTCTGTTGGCGCTTTCCTCGAAGCCAGGATGCCCATCCATTTCTCGACAGATGGCTTTGCCACGATACACCTTCCAACCAATCATCCTACCTTGTCTGGTCAAACTTTTACTGCTGAGGTACATGGCTGTCTCACATTCCTCCAGTGTGAGTTTCTCCTGCCCTCATCACCCGCTCTGGATGATCCTGCCCTGCCTTCACCTGCAATGGCCTTTGCGTCCTTCACACCTTGTGAGGCTGACTTTGCTCTTTGGCATGAGCGTCTTGTGCATGCAGGCATTGAGTCCACTAAAGAGGTATTGACTGGTACTTATGGCAAGGGGGTGGTTTGGAATGGGAAGACAAAACATACAAAATGTGTCTTCTGTATTCTGGGGAAGGTCCTATGTGCACCATACGGCCACAACACATACCGTGCGTCTGACCTACTCACGTTAATCCACATGGACATATGTGGACCTTTTCCTGTTCAGGGACCCTCTCATGAGTGCTATTTTGTTATTGCACTGGATGATTATTCCAGCTATGCCACTGTTGAGTGCTTGGTAACCTGGGATCAGGCTGCAGCCTTCTTCATCGCCACCCAGAACAATTGGGAGCGACAGACTGGGAAGAAACTGTGTGTGGTTCATTTGGATGGTGTGAAGGAATTGGTATCTGGTGAACTGGGTAATCACTTCACGTCACAAGGCATAACAATTCAGCAAACTGCCTGTTATGCTCATCAACAGAATGGCAAGGCTGAGCGATTTGTACGCACCATTGAGGATCATTCACATGCATTGATTGCCAGTTCCAAACTCCCTGCATCCTACTGGGCTTACTCTGTCCATACTGCCGCCTACCTACGCTGACGTCTCCCTTCATCTACTCTCCCCAAAGATGTCACTCCATTCGAGATGATGTTCAAGTCCAAACCTGACTATACTCATCTCCGTGTATGGGCGTCTCAGGCCTTCATCATTGATCCTGCAGAGATACGACCAAAAGGAGGGCCTCTTCAGTCTGAAGGGATCTTTGTGCAGTATGAGGAAAATTGTGTTGGTTGGGGATGTGTCGACTTGAATGGCAAATACTGCTTCATGAATGACACCATATTCAACAAATCAGTGAAGGGGAAACTGGGTCAGAAGTGCCGGACTCTGCCAGAGGCTGCTCCCCAATCTTCTTCGTTCAATGTTGACACTGAAGCTCCTCCTCACCGGTCTGAACACTTACAAAGGAAATCTCAACTCCGTGAACAGTTGCAATTGAAGCATGATAAACTTCTGCAACTACATGTTCCGACTATGGATGAGTCTCCTCCAGACCTACCGACAGCTGAGTTCCTTGCAGAGTATGCAACTCTGGTGATTGCGGAGGCTCTGGTCTATGATTCCCCCTTCTCTTATCTGGAAACCCTGGAGGAGCAGGTACTTCTATCCACACCTCCTGTGGTCACGTTCTCAGCACTGACCTACCCTGATACCCCATCTCCCCTACACAAGCCACCTGCATCATTCCGTATTGCACAAACCAGGGCTGATTGGACAAATTGGGAGAAGGCCATGCAACGTGAGGTTACCAGTCTTGAGGAAAAGGGAGTCTTTGAGTGGATTTCTGTGCTCCCAGCAGGACACTGAGCCATTCCCCTCATGTGGGTATACGATTTCAAGATGGGTCCACAGGGCGAAATTCTGACTGAGGAAGGCAAGGGTAGTTATTCTTGGCAATCGTCAGGGTGCACTTGACATTGGGGAAACATACTCCGCTGTGGCGAAGTCAGCTAGCATTCGACTCATTCTCTCTTATGCTGCTGCACATCATTGGTTCCTTAACACCTTTGATGTCAAGACTGCATTTTTGAATGCAGATCTTCAAGAGGAAGTCTACTGCCGCCAGATTCCACACTTCCCGGAACCGCATAAGGACACAGTGCTTTGGCTCCAGAATGCCCTGTATGGTTTGCGGCAGGTGGGGAATGCATGGTACAAGACCTTGCAACTGGTCCTTGAGAGCTTTGGGCTCAAGCGATTCAAAATTGACCATGGCATCTTCTTTGGTTCTTGGTCTTCCCCTCTGCATCCCTCCATACCAATGCCTACTGACAGTTCTCCTCTTCGAATGTTGCTCCCCATTCATGTTGATGATGGCTGCTCTGCTATGAACTCCCAACCGCTCTATGACTGGTTCATGCAGTACCTGAACCAGCACTTCACTGTTAATGATCTAGGTCCCCTGCGCATGTTCCTGGGGGTATCCTTTGATTATGATCGTACCCGTGGAGTTCTAACGCTGTTGCAATGCCCGTTCATTGAAGAGCTCCTCTCCACCAATGATCTGCTCAATGCAAAGCCTCAGGATGTACCTCTGAAGTCGAAATCCCCCCAGGATACAGTCATTCCACCAAACATGCTCCCAAAGATTACTGATGCCAATATTACAAAGGCGTACCAGAGTATCATTGGGTCCCTGCTCTATCTAGCCTCCTGGACACGCCCTGACATTGCCTACACGGTTGTTGCCTTGGCCCAGTGGAATGTGTCACCTTCTCATTCCACTTTACTGGCTGCTAAGGGGGTGCTCTGTTATCTGCTAGGCACCAGAGACTTGGTATTGGCATATGGTGATGGGGTCCGATCAGATAGCATTGCGTTCTCAGATGCGGATTGGGCCACTCACCAGGATGACTGTCGGAGTATTTCCAGGTATGTGTTCTTTCTTCATTCAGGCCTTGTTTCTTGGTTGAGCTCCAAGCAGAAAGCCACGGCTTTGTCATCAACAGAAGCTGAGTATATGGCTATAACTCACGCCACCAAGGAGTTTCTCTGGATTCGAATGTTTTCCTTGATTGTTGACTTACTCATTCCGCAACCGTTTCACCTTCTGTCTGATAATCGATATGACAAAGTCTAATGTCATCTCCAATTGTGCTAAACACATCGACCTACGCTATCACTTCATATGCGACCATGTATTAGAAGGGACAATTTGCATCAATTGGATCTCGACCAAGGACATGCCTGCTGACATCTTCACTAAGCCTCTCCCTCATCCGATCCACTCGAAGCATTCGTCATCACTGGGACTTACCAAACTTAATTAAATCAAATACTCCAGGCCATTCATCACACTTGCGATTCCTGATCCTTGTTGTCCTTGAGGGGGTGTGTTGCAGTGAGACTTAGACTTTTACAAGGACGACTAGAACACATGATTTTCACTATATAGTCACTTTGTCACATGTCACTTCTCCAGTTGCTTTTTTCTGCACTGGAGCAGTTCATGGTTTCTTTTTAGTTTGCTTTTTTTCTTGACACATTACTTAGCTCATTAATTTTGTATTACTCGCTAGGTTTTCTCCTGTTCCTGTCTTTTCTGGTCACCGTGCATCAGGAACCTTACATGTTGCTTTTTTGACCTTGCACAAGCTTGTGCAAGCTTGTGCAAGAGCAAAAAGCCTGAAAGTTGGAAAGCTTAAAAGCTAGGTCCACTTTTCAAAAAAGCAAGTAGAATACTACTATGTAAAAAGTTAAAAAAGTTAGAAAAGCTGCAAACAGTGAAAAAGACATAAAAGTGAAAAACATTAATAATTTGAGACCAGCAAAGTTACTGTACATATCATTGGATTCAATTTCAGCATGCTGCTTTTTTGACTTTTTTGACTTTTTCAAAGCAGTAAAACACTTTTTTTGCTGTTTTGCTTTTTCACTTTCTGCAAGCAAAAAAGCTCAGAAAGTCTGCAAGTAAAGTGTTAAAACACTGATGTGGTAGCAGGCCTGTCAACAAATAGTTGGAAGTTTGGACTGGATGTCTGATTGATACAAAAGCGTGGTAGATGATTGAACAGTATTTCCCTCAAAAGCTAGACATAAAGAAACCACCCTCCTGACTTGACTTTACCTCAGTCACAGAACGTAATAGCCAGATTGACCTGTCATGAAGGTCATCAATCAGCTCGACCTCTGGAACTGAAAGAGACTTACATTATCCTCCAAGGGGGCACCTGGCCAGACCGAGAATCCCATACCAGACGTCGGTAGGTAGGTCCACCATTCGGGGTCTAAAGGGAGTTTAATGGTATCAATAGTACACATAAAAACTCAAGACTGGACTGAATGTCTCCTCCTCAAGGAACCAAGCTGGTATTTTGACAAGTAAGCCATATTGGACCTTAAATATACCCATTTTATGCATGCAGTGGTTTGGCAGTGGTGCAAAATTTGATGGACCCAAAAAATTTAGATGTGCAGTGGACAGTACCTGGGTTTAAACTTTGCCTATGTAGTGAGGTCATTGCCATTGCTAGAGTCACTAGAGTACATATTTAAGCTATAGGGACCTACACAAAGCTTTCTGGTAGTTCAATACAGTTCAATACTTCGACTTTGACTCCAAGCTGGTATTCCCCAAGCTGGTATTGATCTAGTATTGTACCGGTATATATCAAACCCAGCACTATTGAGAGTCACATTCAACTGGACTGTCCATGTTACTGAATTAAAAAGAAGGTGAGTGAAGTACAGTAGTTGGATAACTCTCAGATGTATTACCAAGTCTTACAGATTCCCTGTTGCTGGGCAGCCCACCCACCACTAAATCAAAAGTCCCAAACTGAGTCATGCTATCAGGTCAGGGTGTCAGCTTATGAAGAGATTCAGAAGGTTCAAGACAATGGAGACATTTAAAAGAGGTAATGTGAGGTAATGGTATACCTCAGGTGTAACTCAAAGACTTGGGCCCATTGTTCTTGTGTCTGTATGTTTTAGCTTGGGCTTATGCTCACACTGAATACAGTGTTCTCATCTCTACTTGAAGCCTTCTTCCCCAGTGATGTCTGCAGGTGCTTTGCAGGCAAGAATAAAAAATTGGTGAGTCCCCATTTTAATGTTTGCTGGAAATCACACTTTCTCTACTCTTGTGTCAAGCATTGCAGGCATGCAAACAAGAAATGCACCACAGGTGAGCAAAAAGTTTTTAGTGTTCCCTTCTTGCATTAGGGATGATCATGGTCACCAGTTCTCAACAGTTCTAGTGGCTGGTTTTGTGATACAAAACTGGATTATCAAGAACTGAATTGAAATGCAAAATGCAGTCTCTGGAGCTTTTTTGATCTTTCCACAATCCAGAAGTTAGAACATGGCAGCCTCACTGAGTCATCAAACCAATGGAAGCTGTTGACTGTGACTATCCCTATTTTTCCAGCCATTATCTCCTTGGTTGTGGGTGCCACAGGCATGGAAAAAGTTTCTTTGTTAGTGAGGTGAGCCACATTTTTTACTTTGCTTCCACTCATGTTGTAGCCAGTTACCATTCAAATTTCCAAGTAGTAGACATTCTATATCCTATGTAATGCATGAATACATGGTTTGGATGGCATGAACAATGTATGCAGAGCCATTGCACAAATCCTGATGAGTTTCCCTTATTTGCAGAAAATTCCTGTCTGGTATCCAACAGAATGAAATATAAACAAGGCATACCACTCCTGAGTTTCCTTTTTTATTTATTTTTTGCATGAAATCACAGAAAATCCCAGATCTGTACCCAGTGTAATGGGACATAAACCATCAAAAGTATGCCTCCAGGGTACAGAGCAATGAAAATGATCTTACAGAGGTTATATTGGGCTAAGAGTTTGATGGTAAGCTCAAATTCCCAAAAAAAAGTCCATCTTTGAATTTAGAATGATTTTTTGCTTCTCTGTATAAATAGCTTTGCCAAGGTTCTGATAGACCTTGCAGTGACACCTCCCTCAAGTTGCACCATTCAAATTACAGTCTGCATGAATAAATGGCCCAGAATCTGATAATTTGTTAAAGTTCAGCTGGAAATGAGCAAAATTTCTTCATTTTTTCGCATCCCTATTTGTCACATAAACCACTTCCTACCCCAGGAATCCAGATATGGGAGCTCTTGCTTTTTAAGGCAATACACATGACCTTGCAGTAGGTAGGTCCAGCCAGAAGGTCCTTGAAAATTAAGTTGACATGCAGTACTCAATTTTATTTCTGGTGCCCCCTTTGACAAACTTGGAAAGGCTAAGCATCCGGACAGTCGGGGCTAGTGCCTTGACAATTCAACTCTTAAGAAGTCATCTGATAACTTGAAGGAACTTGCAACCAGCTCCTGCACCATAGCAGCCATCAGTGGTAGTGATGTACAACAATTGAGATAGAACAATAAAACTGTCATAAAGAATATCAAGCCTTCTTCATCATTAGTAGGACTGAATATAGTCATGATTCTTTTGATGTACTCTTTGTACAGAAGATGACTCTGAGCTTGAGCAGCATCCATCAAAAGCAGAATCCGATATACCTTTGGTTGAACATTGTAACAGACAATTTGACAGCATAGAGATCTGTGAAAGGCCACAACTGTTTGCCTAAGGCTTTCTTGATGTTGTTGATGGTTTTGAGCATTGGATAAAGCAAGAATTAGTGACCATCACGGTTCCTGTCTTACTGCAGTTAACCCTGAGGCCAACCTGTCACCCAACCTGGGGTTCAATGAGCCCCAGTTCATTGTGATCTTGCGGATCCAGCTCCTTGCAGGTCACAGCTCAGAGTTGGTAAAATTACGGTTCATCAAGACTACATTTACTCTGAGACCTCTACAATGTCTACCTCATCAGACAAAGACTTCTTACCACTCCCCCCATTCCCTGGACGCTTCAAAATGTCACTGAACATCTTGACACAATCAGACTCAGGAACAAGGCCCTGCTTGAACCAAGAGTTTAGAGTCATCAGATATCGCAGTGACTCATAACTAAGGTTGTGACGCAGTTTTGACACTAGAAATTCTCCCACTGAAAAATCATGCTCAGTGTCTGTGGATGAAGCTAAATGATTTGAGTGTTTAGAACTTCAATATCGCAGATACATACCAGGTGCTGAAAGAAAATCCAAACCCATATGTGCTAGTGCCCCATTTGATGTGATAGGCTGACCCACTTTATCAAGCCACGATGTCCAGTATGCCATCGGATCAGTCACACCATCCTCATGGTGACTGCTGGGAGGCATCAGCACCTTCAGGTCCAGTGTTGAAGCTATCAATGTCATCAAATAGACCCCCTCTGTGTTGATTCCTATAATCAATCAGAACTAAGTAACATTGTAGGTGTACACACTTACCTGTGAGTCTGGTTCTTGAGTACGTGTGATTGTGGGCTTGTAGTACTTTGCCCAAATCTCCTCCAGGCACATACTGCATGGACTACAGGCTGCAGTTGCTGATTGTTGACATGCTTTTCCATTGACATCAATGATTGGGATAACCTTGTAGATTAGAGGAATGGCCGACTTTTTGATTTGTGATGTCGCATCTTTGAAATTCTAAAAAAAATGCAATCAGACCGTTAGAGAGGACGTACATGGAGGATAGGTTGAATCTCCTGCAGTAGTGGCCACTCTGAGGTCTGAAGATGAAGTTTGTCAAGCTTCTGCTTGTGCAAGTCCATCATTGCAACACAGTCAAGCACCCTCTGAAGCTGGCAGCCTTGTGAGACAACATCACGAGGGGCTCCCAGAAATCTAAATCATCACATGATGTAGGGAGGTAGGTACCCCCTCTGACTCAGCTTGAAAAATTTTTTGACCCTAGTATTAAGTTGTTTAATAATGCACAATTTATTCATTTAAAGCCATACAAGATGAATCTGTTGTAAAATGAAAAAAACAGAAGGCAATGGCAGTGGTACTGCCCAAAAAGGCAATTCTCCATGTGACCACTGACCCAACACTAACTGTGGTGTCAGCTTGCATCAATCTGTATAGTGAGTGTTCTGCATTAATACCACTTGCATGTACTATCTGAGGATCAGCAAACTGTTACTGAACTAGATTTGTAGGGCACATTGGCTGTGTTGAAGAGGCTGCAGTTTTATTAGCTGAAATTGCCAGTGGTACATACTTTTTTTAGAAGAAATTGTGGTTCATACCTTAAGCTGAAACTCCTGCTACCGTCAGGTAGTAGGGTCTAATTTAAGCTTTGGCTTGCCATCAGTATTTCAGAGAATTGTATTGCTTACAAATCAAACAGCCATGTGGATTTTGATGTGCCAAGCTCCTGCCTTGTTAGCTGGCTTTGTGTGCACATGCTTCTGCTCCACTTGTGGGGCCTTATATATTTACGGTTTGTAATTTCCTTTCCCTTTGTTCCCCCCTTGCAATGGCCCACACTGCTCCTGCTTCCGCATTTTTGGATGGCGTTGCCATTCCCCAAACATACTGTTATCAGTGTTTCAAAACCCGCTTGGGGAAGATCTTCTTGTACGCCCAGTGCAACTCATGTACCTAACCAAAAGGGAGACATCCAGACAATGATGTCAGTGGCAGGAAAATTTGAGAACCAACAGAACAGTGATAAGACCGCTAGACGGCTAAGGCTGAAAGTCTTTCAAAATGCCTCCTAAGGTGAATTCTAGGTATCCCCTAAACAAGAGAAAGACTCTCTAAGGGATAAGCCTATAGGTTAGAAGGTACCCCATGTCATAAGAGGCATGTGGCGTCGAATACCGAGTACACTACTCGAACAGACGGTCAAACTAGAGTTAAGATGAGTTGGCTTGGGCTTGAAGCTTGGTCAACTGTATCTAACTCACTCGCCGTTACCTTGACCATCATCTACACTATAACGAAAGTCTTAAGGCTATAATCAGCCGGCAACGGTGTTAGAGCTATCTCTCTTAGAGCTAGATCGGGGATGTCTTAGAGCAACAGGAAAGACTTAGAAGTGTCCGACCAGGTACAGTGCTGGCAGTGTAACGTCATCATTACATAAGGGACTAGAAAGAGATAAGCAGTTGCGGAGGTCTGTTAGGACACTTCCCAAAGACAATGAAACAAACTATTGAAGTGTTAGGGCCAGTGCAGAACCCGCACAACAAGGCTGCCTACTAACTAACTTGGCTTAGGAATTTGAGTACAACATTGGCAGCATCCCTCCGTTGCTTAAAGAGGATCGACGTGTCATGCCGAAATTACAACATCTGTCTGACACATATCTATGGCACGGCACTCCTATGGCAGTAAAAGGATGAGGAATCAGACTGGCACACGCGTACAAGTCAGGTGTTTAGAAGGTTCTGGAAGGATTCAGAGAGTATAAAGCTAGGAGGAAATGGGAAGGAAAAACAGAATACAGACGAAGACAGAACAGCATGTATTTTGCAGGTATATACTACCTTGCATTTTGAACCATCAGACTACATAGCATCTAATTGCATGGGAAATTACTGCATCTAAGACTAACTAGTACTGTTTAAGGGAACATTTGCCTCACGGAGTGTCCAAGTGTTATCGCTTAGGGCATCGTCAACTTGAAGTTAGTTGAACCTAGTACCGCCAAAAGGGCCAGAACAGTTCCTGTAGTTACTGAAGTAAATTTGCGTGTGAGTGACTTAGTACCTCCTCCTCTCTTGTATCCTCCAGGCTGCACTCATTGCCGTCGAACTCAGTACCACTTAATAGCCAGAACAGTTCCTCCATACTTGCCGCCACTCGCCCTTCTTCTAAGCGCACTTAAGACCAATGTTTATCACATTGGCAAGTTACGTCCACAGTCTCGAATTCTGGCATTTTGAGTACTTCTAGAAAAGTCTCCATTCGTTCTAACGAACACCCTCTTTCATTGTCTTGCACAGTGACCCTCGAGATCTCTCAAGCAGAGTCTCACCTGCAGCACTTAGGTATTACCTAAACGATTTCATACCAAAGCATCACAGTTCGCTTAAGCCATTCTGAAGTCCATCACTTTTGTAGTTAAACCGATCTCACGAACTTACAAGGGGATAGAACATCTCTGTTACTTAGAAGAAGCATCAGGGCGATACTTAGAGAGTGCTACCTTTTGCATTGGGTTGTTTGGGTTGTGGTTTAGTTACCTTGCCTCCTTCGCTTAGGCAGTTCGTTCTTTGTAGCGTAGTCAGCTCGCCTCATTTTCCTATCACTGCACGGTGAGGTTCCCTTTCAATGGTCAATGCAGCATGATGATCCAACCTCTTCCTGCTTGTTTTTGCTCCACATTCAAGAATGTCGCCATTCATACTTTTATGTCACTGTTTGCAGCCAGGTCAAGTAAACAGTTTGTTCTAACGAGTCCTGTTATGATTCTACTGTGACTGTGTGTGTTCTCTATTGGGGCATCAAATGTACATGCTGGCACATTCTCAATGTTAACAGCATCGGCTTTTCATACCCTACTCAGTACCAAGACTTTGACAGACACACGGTTCTCACTGGTATCCACAGTCTGGATTCTTATTACCTCAACACAGATGCCCTGGAAGTACCTTGCACAGGATCCAACAGTGACAAATCATTGTACATTCTCTGTTACTTAAACCAACCCGACTACATGACTCTACCCATGAACAGAGGTTTTACCTCCATCATATGTGATAATGTTTGAGGGTGGTATGGACCTGTGCTACAGACCCTGTGAAAACATTCATTCAATCTGGGAGGTACACTCTTTCCTGGTATGTGTTCATTGCACCAATGTACAAGTCTTGACTATCACCCACAGCTACATACAAAGTAATCCATTCCCTTTCAGAATTGCATACAGACCACAAACAATTTCCAACACAAATGAGATCAGAATCATCACTTCAATGGAGATAGTCAGCACCATCTGTGCAACACTACCACTGACGATTCTAATGATGCTTGCTGTGTCAAACAAATTCCTGCAAAGAGCAGTCAACAATGAGTTGTCAGTCCGAGTTGTCAGAATTGTCTCCATCTACCTCGACAATAAGGTAGACGAATTCATTAACTTAGTTGATGCCCTTGGAGGTACTTACACAGGCCTCGCATTCATCGATTTCCTCAATGGCAACAACACAGACCAGCATAAACAGAGACTAGAACTCGATGAATCTGTAGCAAATGTTGATTTTCTTGAACTCATCATCACATCAAGATGATTCCCAAACATTGTGGACTTCTTCAACAGTTTTGCAGACAACAGGATCAAAATCTGCCCAAAAACAAACATAGGCAAATTCTTACAGGTGGGGGGGCCTGCAACTGTGTTTTGACAATACAACACTTAAATGTATGTCTACAATGAAAGACAGCAACTCTGCTAACTAAATTAGTATGAAGACAGAAACATCGCTATCAAAATATACAGAATGAACCATGCTTCCATATTTCCTTTCATCATCAAACAAAGCATGACAGCATTTGCGAGTGGCTTCACACAGACCGCTTGTTTCACATTCTTCCTGACGCACACCCTCAATGACAAGATTTGCATTGGAGGTCAAAAGTTCAAAAACTTTCTAACCAGAGATGAATGCCTGACATTGACCTCAGCATTGAATGACAGAGGGTACAAGCTGTTGATGGCATATGTGTCCCCAGAGTCAACAAAGGGACACACCTGTCCCAGATGTCGCAGACAGGTAAACAACACTGAAGGAAGGTTTTTCTATGTGTGGGGTTCAGATAACAACAGCACAGCAGAGGATCTGTTGTTGGTTGTTATGTGAGAAACTGATTATATGTGGGTTAACAGTGGCATCTGCTTGAGCTGCTGCTGCCTTGCAACTGTGTAATAGTGTAAATAAACTGCTTTCAATGATAAGTTTTGTTATTCTGAGGTAGTGGGCAGTGCCAATTCGTACCAAATCAGCCTTTGGACCTTATAGAACCTGAGGGCACTCCCAGCTCAGATTGTGAGAGTGCAGAAGTCTTGACCTTGCTCTCCTGCTGAAACTGGCCATGCATACCAAAAAGGGGAGATCACTCCCATCACATGACCATTTAGGTAGGTAGGTACCCCCTGGGTATGACCTTACTTTGTAAACCAGGATGGTGTGTGGCATTGTAATGCTGGGAGCCCCTTGGCTGAGCTTACCTACTGCAGCATGTTATGTCACCTCTCAAAGTATGTTATTGCCAGTAGGAACTCCTGTCTGACCTTACTCATAGCTGAATGATGCTAAGAGGGGTGGCTTTATCAAGTTATTGGTATCTTAGTTTTTAAAGGTTGACAACACATACACATACCTTGTTTCTGTTGATGTGTCACTGTTTGACAATGGGGTCAGTTATTCTGTCTGCGGTAGTTATATTCATTTTCCCTGTCCCTGCACATACACTATTGATGTCTTTACTGGCTGTTAGGCATTGAGATAATGAAGTCGTTGATGCGGCTAGACCTACAAATTGACAAGAGCCTCTATCTAGGCTATCCTAGAAGTCCGAGAAAGGTTACAGGTTCGCTTAGAGTGTCTATAGTGGTGAGACTCAACAGTTGAATGCCCTCAGAGCTTTGAAACTTGTTACTAGCTGTCAATCTTGGACTTAGCTGGCTAAGGACAAGCACAGATACGGGTTTTTGATAGGTACCCACAGGTTTATCCATGGGAAAACCTGCAAAACCCACATCTGCAAGTTGCAGGTACCTGTCTGTGCAAATGTTGAAGGATGTGGGTCTCAATTTTGAGACCACAAACCTGCAGGTACCCACAGGTATTATTTACCTGTGGTAGATTCACCTCAAAAGGAAGCCTATTGACTTGATTAATGAGTGTTTTAGCATGAAATGTTCTCTCTATTGGATTTATATTGAATGGCAAGTCAATGAAATATGATACTATTCTTGTTTCAAGTATAAGAATGATTTTAAACACCCTAGAATTTAGGTCAAATATTACATAATCTTGGTCGCAGGTACCCACAGGAAAAACCTGCAGGTGTGGGTACCTGCAGCAAAATACCTGTGAGGATGTGGGTTCTAGTTATTGAAAAATAAAAACCCACAGGTAAGGATGCAGATAACCGCAGATACATCTGTGCTTGTCCTTATAGCTGGCTACTGAGGATGGATTACTTAGAGACGAGTTCTAATAGGTGACAAGTATTGTCAAAGAACCTAACTAGCTGATTTACTTGATCAGTTGGGGTCTATCTATATGAGAAGTATCTATGGAGTTTAACTATGAAGTCATGTGATGGCTCCTCGGAGAGAAAAGGAAGTAAGAGAATGCAGAGAGAGAGCTATAGACCTGGACAAGCACCTGATTAGGCATCACATTTGTCATCAGACCCAACCACATGGTAGTCTTGATAACACAAGACCCTCAGAACAGAAAGCATCAGACATAGGGGTCTCGGAGGACTTCTGACCATCTGCCACAGCATACAGACGATTGATAGGCCTTTCTAGACTCACCCAAAACCAGTGAAACATGTTTCAACACACACATAGCATACAGTCATTCACCAGTCCTTGACATATCCAAATTTAAATCAGTCCTACATGACCAAATAACCCAGTTCGGATGTCAGCAAATTTAACCAAATATTGGCCAAGGACGTGAAATCAATTGTTGTGTCCTAATTTGGGATGTTGGCTGACCAAAACCATGTATGGAGCCTGATTTTTGCCAATGAGTCCGAAATGTGACAAAACTGGTCCTTGGCATGTCACGCTTTGGCAATGTTCACTTGACTTGAGAAGGAAAAGATGATGTTGTGGCTTTGAGGGAGCCACCACCATTTGGAACCATCATCTGCAGAATTTTTAGGAACATTTCAGATGATGGCATAATGAGGAAACTTTTGAGTAAAAGGTTGCAGCCACAAAACTGGGACATCAGATAAGTAAAACAGCAAACAAGAGAAATCAGGACTTACTGGCTATGAGTTGGTGAGTAAGAAAGTCAGAGCAGAAGCAATCATAGAACCAAATATCGACAAGTTCCCCACTTCGTCTCACCACCCGTGTGTCCAACTTTGAGCAATTGATGCATAGTCAGCCTCCGAGTGGAGTAGACCAGCTGGTCACCACTCTCATAGCAGAATTGACAATAGTCACTGCTTCTGATGACATTGCCTTGCTCAAGACAACTATGCAAGATAAACTGAATGGTAAGTCTATTGAATCTGATACCATTTCATAATAGAATGTGCTAAACTAAACCATTTACCTATGCCTGTACTGGACCGCATCCAGCAACAATACACTAAGAAAAAAAGCGGTCTATTGGATACAGTAATCGTAAGTACAATGATAGGAACACTCAAGGGCAGGGTCTGCACAGGAGCGGGGCTGTTGACACCTGAGACAGGTGCTAGAAGCAAGCAGAAGGCAAAGGTCCAAGGGAAGCTAGGCAGAAGCGATCTGCTAAACTATGTCAATCGACCAACACCAAAACACACACTACAACTAACTCCCACTAGATGCACTAGTCTCCATATATTCCGGGGGTGTGAGTTAATGCTCTTTAAGTATGTCGCAAGAGGAGGCCTCCACAGACAACTTTTTGGAGTCTTTTTGCTTAGTATAGGTTGGAGTCTATCTTTAGAATAGAAGCCCCTTGGTCTCAAAACATGCAAAGTTTGATTGCAAAATCAAACTTCTTTCAAAGTGGTTTGCTTGGGTTGCAAGACTTATTGCAAAGTTCTGTTCTTTAAGACCTTAGTTCAATGTTCAATTGATGGGTTCCAATCCCAACCAATCAAGGTTCAATTCCAGACAAGTTCCGTATTTCCAGAGTTCACAAGACCAAAATTCTCAAGACCAAGTCTCAAGACCAAAACTTAGCAACCAATCTTGCACTTGAGATCAAACAAACAAACAAATGGTATTACACTGAGCCAAATACCTGAGGGTAGGCAAGGGGTGTTAATTCTCTACTGTTCTACTAGGTCCTCAGGTCTTATATACTGTACAAAAACGATAAATATAGATGAAACAAAATGAAACTACAATGACCATGTGTGTACTCAGTCCGATGAGTCAAAACTGATGAGAAATGACATAGAAAGGAAACACTGCAAGTGGTCCATATGCTGTGCCACTAATTGTGTCTATTTGCAATGCCAACCTCCTCAGAATTGCTGTTTCTGAAGAGGCAGCTGATCCTGTCCATACAGTCATTCACCAGTCCTTGGCACAGGACTGGTCCCTGACACATTGAATTTTTATACATCATTGCACACAGACACTGCTCAACTAATTGTACCACAAGTTGTATACATACTATGAGTATGTTATCCTAATTTCTCATGAGCTCAGGCATTCAGCACAAATGGTGAACCATGGAAGAATGGAGAGAATCTTGATATTTTGGACTGTTAGGGCTCAGCTGTAAGTAAAACTTGTAAATAAATTATTCTGTGCTTATATTTGATCAATATACATCTAAATCAATGATTTGTATTATTTAGAATGTACAATATACAAGGGACAAGGGGTCATTTCAAGGAGAGGTTAGTGTGACCATGCTGGGGCTATTGTGTTCAGATATTACTTGTTCTTACTGGCTTTCTATCCAGAACTTGTGAAGGAGAGTCAACACTTATTGTGAATGGCAGTCCTGTTCTGGACATAAACCCAACCCTGCCCCTTCCCTCTATATTATCTCTGTTGAAAACTATTACCAAGAACTGCTGATCTGTTCATCAAATTTGCTTGTGTCTGGTCAAGATGCAGAATGCTTACCATTTCACTGTGGCTGCTTTGGATTGGCTGGAGATTTACATGCCAAGGTACAATGGACAGACACCATCAGTATCCGAGGTTGCAGACATTATGGGTGCCTTTGTCTATGATATCAAACAAACCAATCACCTGGCTCAATGTGGGGTTCCTGTATGGATTGTCAGTGGTTTTGCAGACATCAGAAGAACTCATGTAGATGAACTTCTCCCATTGTCTGACCCTTCTCACATACCACTTGAACTGACTCTGGTGTCTGGTACATCAGTCATTTTTTGTGATCTGGTATTGAATCACTGCAGTATATGATTTGGTACCATGCACATTCTCTTGCAGGTACCAACCCTTTTGTTCAGTCTACACTGTCTACCTCATCTTCTGCTTGTCTGTCTTCTTCTGCTCATCTGTCCTCTGCATTGAGAAGTCTCAACTCAGAATCTTCTTGTAATGTTCACTGGTCTAAGCCTTGTAAGTGTGACATTTTATTCATTGATTAGGCTTACCTGTTTGTAAATGTTGTAAAAGGCTAGTGGACAGGATAAGTTCGCAGAGCCATCTAATGCATCTTGGCCTCCTGCCCCTTGTGTATGGTCTCAAGCTTTGGCTACAGTCCAGAGGACCTCCCCTCCCCCTGCAAATTATAGTGTGACAGATGCACATTTATTCACATGTGCAGGTCCACAGCTTGTGTGCGGGAGTTGAGAATTGACTTCTACAGATGGTGCTTACCTGTATACACAGTACAGTTGTTTAAGTAAACTGTAGCATGTAATAGACTCTGATTGATGTGTGTAGATGGGCACAAAGCAGGCACAAAGATAGCAGGTGCAGTTATTGGTGATCAGCTCAATGATCGATACTACATTGTGCACAAGCTAGGTTTTGGCACCAACTCAATTACGTGGCTTGATACGGTCTGTCTGCAGTAAGGAAGTCAAATTTTTGAGTTAAAACACAATTTTCATGTCTGCATATGTTGAAGTCCTACCTGAGGTCACTCCTTTCCGAGTTCTGATGGGTAAGTACATGAGTTGAACTATTTCAGAGCAACAACATTATCATTGATCTACGATATGATTCTGACCATATGAAACTAAAGACAGTATAGGTGAGCTAGCTTGGAATGATACTCTCCTGTTATTGACAAGAATGATTAAGAATCCAATGATTAAAATGAGCCATAAGGAGTGTGGGTATTAAAGGAGCAATGAGCTACTATCTACTAATCTTGGTGAGGAGGCAGAGTGAGCTGGGACAATAGTCCAGGCAATAGCTATATTAAGGTATGGTACTGGTAGTTTCAATTTACAACTCACAGAGATTTTTGATATAGTCCCATAATGCATCTATCTCATCAATATAAGGGCCTTAAGCAGGATCTCATCATTCTTTAAAAACTCATTTGCAGTCATGTGTTTGAACAATACAGACCCGCAGCACCTGGGTGGAACAGAAGCTGATCCGTTGCTATTCAATGAATTAGATCACTACATGTTTGAAACATTTGCACTCATTGCTCATGCAGGGTGAGTCATTGATATTTTATCAGCAATTTGACTGATCAAGTAGTAATCAGCCAGATGTACATACAGTGTCCATCCTCAATCCTAGCACTTGAAACACTCTTCACAGGTGCAAGGTGTTTACAGTCTGCTGCTGAGCTCAAAGCTTTGCTATCTACTGTATTCCCAACTTCATCTATGGTCCACATGTGCAAGATATAGTTGCCATTATCAGATGTGCAAAGGTTTCAAACATGCATACAAGGAACTTCTGCAGATACCTTGGTCACAGGTCAGTGCAAAAGTTGCTAGCCAGATTCCTAATGCAGTTTTATCACAAACATTTGGAATTCATGAAGAACTGAAGGCACACACCAATTATTGTGTCACATGCAACAGAGTGTCAAGACAACAGTGGGTATGATGCAGACTGGCACACTGTGTGGTGGAATATTGTTGGAGCTGGGCTACTCAATGGTCTCAACCCATTATTGTTCACAGATGGTGAAGCAGACCACTGGCACTGATATCAGCCAAATGAGTCTTTTCTGCTTCAACAATGTGGCACAGGTGGTGGAGACAGCTACTGGATGGGCACATTATTTTACCATTGTTAGAGGATGACATGGCTGAGTGACCGCCAGACATTTCTATATTAGTAACCTGGGTACAGCAGGACCCCTAAGTGTTCCTTATCCCATACCAGGTATGTAAATCTATCTATGTCACTAATTTAAGTGTTCCTTATCCCGTACCAGTCTATAACAGGTTATGGGCCCTGAATTCTGAAAGCTGCTACAGATTCTTAAAGAAATAATCACTTACTCGCCAATACATCATAACCCCTATTACTCTCCAACCCAATGTCGTCCAATACTACACCTGAGACAACCACGTTGTCTGAGAAGCTTCGACTCGAGTTAATGAAGCTGACAGATGATGGCCGAACTGATAATTATGCTGAATTTGAATATAAAGCATCACTAAAAATGAAGGCGTATGACCAGTGGAAATATGTCGAAGAAGCCAAGAAACAAGCTGGTCCATGGAAACTAGGGAATGCAAAAGCCTTATCACTTATTGTCAAAGCCATTCCCCAGTCCAAGATTCACCTTGTGAAGCGCTACATTTGTGTGAAACAAGCTTGGGAAGCTTTACAGAATGAATATTGACCAACCAACTCCATGCAGGCTACACAATTAAAGCAAACAATCCTCACATACCTTCCAGCTCCAGGATATGACACAGTCAAATGGCAAGACGACATGCTGCGCATGTATAACGAACTGACCGATGCGGATCTGACATCAATCTCTGATCACAAATTTGCCCGACATCTAGTGACAATGATGTGGAAAGATGGTGAATGGCAATATACCTCTTTGCAATTAGCAGATGAAATGGCCAAAGCTGAACTTGCAAAGAAACCACTCACTTCCAATTATGTGCTTAAGCACTTGAATGCTGAAGACGAGAGACAACAAAACCCTGATTCAAGCACATCGGTTCTTCTGACAGCAAGAACAGAGTTTAACACCAAATTTGAAACACCAGTCCGAAACAACCTTGTGGTCACAGCAGAGAAGCGATCCTTGCTTACTCGGCCCCCTTCAATGGCAAACATCCTCACGAACAATATACGCAACCTACTTCTCATCCAATATGCAACAATGAATTCTGTGAGAGACCTGTAGGACATTTATGCAAGGACTGTTTTGCTTACAAAGGAGGTAAGCAAGGGCAATACCCAGACTGGTTCAGAGGATCCAAGATTGTTCATTTGCCACCTAATGAACAAGCTAGAATTCAACGAGAAGATGAAATCACAAAAACCAGCAGTTGCCAGTTCTGTCAACCAAATCAGAATCCACCATCGTATTTGAGCTCCAGCTCAAACTCTAGACCAACTCCCTATCCACTGCCTACAACAGAACTACAACAACTCTGTCATGTTCTCAATTGGATGCAATTGATTCTGCTGACAGTACTGTTCATGCAAATCTCACACAAGATTCAGTTTCCAAACTTATTCTCAATACCTGTGTTATTCCTACCCAGGATTCGGATACAGTCTGTCAGTGTTCTCCCACAGTTTTTAACACTGCAATTGCCAAGCAAACTGCGATGTTTTATGACACAGGTGCCACCAGACATGTATTTTATGACCAAAATCTTTTCCACTCCTATGAAACTCTTCCAAATTCTATTCATGTCAACGGTTTTGACAGTCAACTGTCTGCAACAGCTCCAGGGAGAGGTTTGGTCAAATTACGGACGAAAGTCAATGGAAGGGAAACTTTAGTTCTCCTCAACAACGTCCTACATGTCCCCTCTGCACACATTAACTTGATTTCAGGTTTGGAGCTTGACAAGAAAGGAATAGCCACTTGGATTTTCAAGGGTGAAATCTCCTTACTGATGTCCAATTCCATTATCAGTCATGGAGCACTATGGAATGATCTCTACAAACTCGATCTTATCCCCATTCCTGTCCCGCCTGTTGCAACAACACCACTCCTTAATAGAATCCAACCATGCCTGTTAATTGACTGTATTCAAGCAGGTGACGAGATGGCAGCTGCACTAAGATTGTTCAATAGTGATGTTGACCGGTCAGGTTTTTACACCATCTAATGGGTCATATGGACGTAAAAGGGCGAAAGGATGTGGCTACAGGCCTCATTTTGGATGACATGGATCCCTCACTGTCACATCTGCATGCTGGCCAACATAAAGCATCTCCCATTTACCAAAGTTTCTCATACCCACACTGAGTGCCCTCTCTATTGAATTCATTCTGATATTTGCGGTAAACTGCCACTTGGCTATGGTGGTTACCGTTATTTCACTCTCTTCATTGATGATTACTCCCGATTCATCTTCATTTATTTCCTTAAAAGGTGTACCGAGGTCCTCAAAGTGTTCATTGAGTTCTGAATGGCTGTAGAAAAGGTTTTGGGCATCATGATCGTCTTCTTGCGCTGCGACAATGCTCCTGAGTACATCCATGGGATGTTTGAAGATTATTGCAAGGTGAATGGTATTTCTTATGAAAAGATTGTACCTGATGCATCACCTCAAAATGGGGTTTCTGAACAGACCAACTGGACCATTGGTTCAATGTCATGAGTGATGCTTCTGGATGGTGACATGCCAGATTTCTTCTGGCCGTTTGCAGCTCTCACAGCTGTCCACATTAAAGTCTGAGTGCCACATTCAGCTATCGATTTGAAAACTACACCTTTTGAGCTTCTGATGAAAAAGAAGCCTAACCTTGTGCATTTGCATCCCTTTGGGTGCATAGTTACTTCACGCCATCTCAACTCAGATTCTTCTACCAAATTTGAACCTTGAGGTGAAGAAGGTCGATTTCTAGGCTATGCTCGAGATTCCAAGGGTTACCTCATTTGGTTCCCCACTTCGCAAACAGTTCTTGTTTGTTGATATGTGGACTACCGGAGGTCAAAGTTGAACCTCTCATTCATTCCAGTCCATTGTGGGATGATATCCCATTTGATGCCGCAACCCAGTTTGGGTCAATATCACATTGTATTGATGTTATGCCAGGCATTGACCCAAAACCGGTGTACGTGTTATACTGTATTGCCAGCTATAAGCTGATTATCTATTAGTATCTCTGAGCATAATATTGGGCTCTGACCCACAAACAGAGGTGTACGTTGTATGCCGTCTATGCCAGCTTAAAGCTGATTAACATGTAGTGCCTCTGAGCCTGAAATCGATCATTTGCTGATTGATGATACTTGCATGATTATTGACATGAATCCAACATCTGTTACTGGCAACTCCTACACCCCTGAGCATTCCATACCATCTGTTACACCGTGTCGGTCTGAATGTATTGCTACTTGATGGATCTCACTGGCTTACCTGTTGAACCACACCGGTTCCTCGGATGAAGGGGGGCTTCTGATGCTCGTGTCTCAAGGAGAACTAGAGCTTGAAGTTGAACTCACCAGAGACGAGTTCCCCACATTCGTGGGTATCATGACCGATTTTGAAGCATCTGTTAACACCACTTTAACCAAACCCATCAATGATGCTAATGCCAAGGATCCCAAGTCTATCCACGAAGCTAAACTATCTGTGCTGGACTGAATGGCTGGCAGCAATTTACGAGGAGCTCGAAGCTGAAGGCGAAGGGTGTTTATGAAGATGTTAATGAGTTACCTCCAGGATGGAAAGCAGTGGATTCAAAATGGGTTCTTCACATCAAATGCGATAAAGACAGACTCATATCACGATTCAAAGCTCAATTGGTCATGAAAGGATACACAATGATTCCTGGCCAGGATTTCACATACACCTTTGCACCTACAGCCTGCTGGGAATCTATTCAAACTTTACTTACCCTGGCTGCCAACAATGACTGGGAGTTATACCAAGTCGATGTCAAAACAGCGTTCCTTAATGGACCATTGGAGGAAGAGATTTATATGCACAAACCTGAAATTTTGGGTCAAGGGTTTTGGCACCTCCATCGTGGTCTCTATGGACTGAAACAGGCAGGAAGGCAATGGTATCTCAATTTGGATGAGAAGTTCAATAAAATCGGCTTCAAGCAAACAGAATCTGACTGGAGTGTGCATGTATGTCAATCTGCATCAGAGAAATCAATATCAACTACTAGCGTTGACGATATGCTCATTGCCTCCACATCAAAAGCTGAATCTGATGACATGGTCTCAAAACTGGCAGGATTCTATGAGATAACAGACAATACCAATGTCAATTTTCTTCTCAGCTGTTCCATCATTTGCTGGCACTCATGACGTTCTATAAAAGTTCACCAAGAATCATACACTCTGTCAATTCTTCGAGATGCTGGAATGGAGACATGCAACTCCATCACTACTCCAATGCATTCCAATAGACGACTCAGTGCCCATGATTGCCCCAAATCAGACAAAGAAAAGGCTGAAGTACAATCATCGTTTCCATACTGCTTCATTGTGGGGAAATGCATGTATTTGGCAACATGTACCCAACCCAACATTGCTTATACAGTTCAGGAATTGGCCAAATTCATGTCCAACTTTGGCAAAGCACATGTTTCAGCTGTGAAACACCTTCTGCAATATTTGCAAGACACTTTGGCCCATGGTATCTTACTTGGTCAGGTCGATGCTCCATATCCTTTATTCCAAGCCTTATCCAATTCAGATTGGGGCATGGGTGAATACCGTAAATCCATTTCAGGATTTGTCATCCTACTCAGTGATTCACCTCTAGCCTGGAGTTCTAAGCAACAACTTATTGTTGCACTCTCTTCATGTGAAGCCAAATACATATCCACAAGCCATTGTGCCCGTGATGTACTCTGGTTTAGGAATCTTTTTCTCAAGCTCAGTTATCCACAAACCATGGCGACCACTCTATTCTGCAACAATCAAGGCACTGTTAGCTGTAGCCACGACCCAGACATTTCTATATTAGTAACCTGGGTATGGGAGGACCCTCAAGTGTTCCTTATCCCATACCATGTATGTAAATTTATCTATGTCACTAATTTAAGTGTTCCTTATCCCATACCAGTCTATAACAACCATCATGGAAGACGCTGCAACAGAGATTGAGTCCCACATTGTTGAAGACATTGAATTTATCTAGATAGTTGATAGTCAATAGACAATGCTCTGAAATGATTCAGCCTGTTCACCCCTCAGAACTCAGAGAAAAGTGACCTCCTGTAAGACATTAACATATGTAGGCATTGAAATACATAGAACATTGTGTTTTAACTCAAAATTTTGACTTCCTTCCTGCAGACAGACTGTAGCATTGTGCTTTGATGCTCAGTCGTGTCATTGTCACCATATGTCACACCATTCAAACTCCGCTACTATATTCATGCTTGCTTCGTGCCCATCTATGCACATCAATCAGAGTCTATTGCATGCTGTATTGCCTTTTAAAGCAAAAGTTCCCATATCTGGATTCCTGGGGTAGGAGGTGGTTTATACATATATGAAACAGAGTAATGTAGGTTTTTTTACTTAACATTACCTTGTCTGCATGTGTCAACTCACATCTGTAGCTGACCTCCTGGCACATCATACCATCATATGACCCAGGGTAGAATTGAGTTGATAAGCCATTGGAAGCTGTATCACTGTGAGAAACAGTTGTTTCAAGTACTTTGAAGCTCAATAAAACCATATAATGCCAAAAAAAATAGAGTGTCAACTAAATTTTTTAGACCCTCAATGGTGGACCTACCTACTGATGTCTGGTATGGGATTCTTGGTCTGGTGCCCCCTTGGCACTGGGTTCACAACTGCAATCCACCAAACTGCACTAAACATCATTTGACTCCAGGATTTGGATGGTAATCATGCCAAGTGGTTGAAATGAGTGAGTTGCATTTAGAGCAGCTTAAAGGAAGTGAAATGCCAAGAAGGAGAGCCTGACACTTACCTGTGTTTCTATATTAGGACTGGGCACTACTAAGCACTTGAATTTTTCAATTCAGAAAGGTTCAACTATGACATTGACCTCTTTTTAGTGTCAACTAAACGATTTTTTCATCTGAAATACTGTAGTTTTCCAACCACAGGTTTGTCCCCTGTCCCCAACCCATGAACTGAACCAAAATAAGGGGACAGTCCCCCACTCTTCAGAGGCAATGAACCTGGAAGCGGGACAGGTGCACTATTACATAATCACTTTAGCACTCAAATTTTGAGGTATAAATCATCTTTTTCCAAATTTTTTGATACATCAATGGTATGAACCATGATGTCCCCCCCCCTCATTCTAGTGAACTCAGAGATAACTGGAACACATTCTGTAATCAATTACATAATGAACTTGTGGTCAGAAAACTACAGTACATAGATGAACACTACTTACAATGCTACTGAGTGGTGCTTACAAACCTGTGGGTGCACCTGGTGCACCTCAGGTTCAAACCTCAGGTTCAGGTCCACCCACTTCATGAACCCAAACCTCACAAACAGGTTCAGGTCCAGTTCAAACCCAGGTTCAGAGGTTCACCAACCAGACCACAGCCAAACAGCAGCCAGTCTAGCTGCAACCCACCTCAGACTCGTTCCCACTTCCTACCACCATCATTTGATCTGCATATTCCATTTACACTTCATTTAGCCATGTAAAGTTTGCATACAAGTAAAATTCATATTTTCATTTTGTATTGAGAGGCTTGGAACTTGAATGTACAACCTATATAAGGAAGCAACAGCCTGAGGAGGATGCCACTCCTTCTCAGTAATAAACCCCATCTGGTAAAGTCAGCAAACTTGTCCTTCATCATACTTCACTACTTCCTTGCATCAATATTCACAGGACTGCGATGAAGTTTGTTGAACTTCATTGACTCCCACTGAATTCATATCCAGCAAGCGCAAATCAGCATACTTCACTGTAGTCCAACAAACATCAGTGGACTTCAGTGCTTGTTAGCTGAAGCATTGAGGGTGGTAAGGTCAACAGAGTCAATGTACTACAGCATAGTCAGGTCAATGGACACCACTATACTTGGGTAAACATCAGTGGAGTCGAATCAATGTACTTCAGTGAACTTCAGTGAACGACTGGTGCATTGTGAAGTAACTGCAAAATGAACACTGAAGTGCAAAAGAGGCAAAATAATTGTGACAAACTCCAAGATCGAACCCTGCGCCTATGGTAGGAGTGATGACACTTGTCACGCTGCGTCCCATAACCACCAGGTCATAGACAGGTATAATGTGCTTCAAGTAAGGTGTACAAAAAGCCCATTCCATCCTCGAGACCAGTCGTTTCTCTTGCGCTCTAATGAGATTGCGGAACTCTTGGGAGGTCAGTGAGTTACTATATTATGAAGTTGATACCCTTGAACATCATCCCAACAGAGTGTAGTCTCAATACACATTGAAGCGACTCGGAGTGAGAGTCTGAATACCCAAAACAATATTCTAACACATCTATTAATGTGAGTCACCATTGAGAATTGACTCCGACTCAGTTTCTGTTCAAATCAAACAACTCGAAATAAATGTTCATAGGTTCAAGTGTTAACACTACAGAGCTCTACTGTTCCCAGAAGTCATTTGGTAACTCATGTTCCTTCTCCTTAGTCCTCCCTTCAATCATTTACTTATACAACAGCATTACCACATGCATGTAGAAGTCAAATGATACATTAGACATTTGACTTAACTGTGATTTGAAGCCGTCCAGCCATGCATTCAATTGTTCCGCAGTTTCCGTGTTGAATGCTCAAGTAGAGTGCCTGCCATTCTAATCTTTCCTTTAACTTGCTGATTGCCCAGAAAATGGCGGCGTTGACATGACCAGTTGTCGGGGAGGGAAGAAAGGATCGTCCTTCTGTGCTTAAGGATAAAGGATTCGGACAGGACACGGTGGCCCTCGGGCTTGCCCCATTTGGATTATATTGGAGGACTTCTTGACGAGTGGTGCTGTTAGAATATGGAAACCGGGACAGGACACTGGCAGCTATATTATACACCTTAGCCCGGAGTTAGAATCTGACAATGTACGGCATAGGACCCCAGACGTCGCATCTTGCCACTTCATCTTGGTGATGCCCGAGCAGGCTCAGGCAGGATATTGAGTATGACTTCTGGATTCTTCAAGTCGGTGTAAATTGAGGATTTTACATATGTTTAGCGCCCAATTAGCGCCTGGCAGACCAGGGTCGAAGTCTTGCTTTCCAAGACTTGTTCTGCTGATTGTACTAGCACCTGTTTTTGTAAATCAAATAAGGACCAGTGATATACTAGTAGTGCAAGGCAATTAAGGTTTTTTTATGTAATTTCAGTGCCTAAAAATGCATCTTGCAGTGGATGTCTCAGCCTTTATGAATCATTAAGATCAAAGTGTTTCTGCCTGGATCAGCACTGGCAAAATGATCCTAAACATCAGGAAAAAATATTTTGGATCCTGGCTGATCCTGACATCATCCTGGTAGTCCTAGGCAATCCCTGGCAGTCCTACACTGGCCCTGAGCTATCCTAGGGTATCCTAGGTAATCTTTAGTTTAGGATGTAGACCTAGTGAAGCCTGGGGATGTCCTTACAACAGCATAGAGCATCTTGAACTTGTCCTACAGTGTCCTGAGCCACCCTCAGTTTTGTGGAGATGGCTCAGGGACAGTTTGAGAGTGGCTCAGGATAGATTCAGGTTAAACTCAAGATGCCCTGTGCCACCTGTGAAGACATCATTGAGTCTTCCTAGGCTTCACCAGGTCACCACCAGGTTTCACCAGGTCTACGTGCCTTAAACTGAAGAGAACCTAGGATACCCTAGGATACCCCAGGGCTAGTGCAGGACTTCCAGGGATTGCCTAGGACTGCCAGGATGATGTCAGGATCAGTCAGGATTAGCCAGGATCAGAAATATTTTTTCCTGATGAAAATGCCAACGTTTGCCAATTCATGGAGATTTGGACTGGCCAGTGCCATTGAATATTGAGTGCTTTGGTAGCCCTTCTTGAGGCTAACCCTAAAGCTGCTTGATTTACAGAACACTGATCTGACACTGATCAACACCACCAAGAGATTTGTAGTCTGCACACGGGGGCTGGGAAACGTCTTCATACTCAAATATCTTGGACTCAGATATTATTGCTGTGGCTTCAAGTTCACAGTGGTCACATAATACGACACAGTACTCATCCATACCCTGCTTATTATTACTCCGAGTCAGCACATACTTATGACTGGCATGCCTGTGGTATATCCATCCCTTTCGAATTCTGATTTTTATGATAGTATCATGATTGTTCAGTGTGGCTTATCCGAGTCGAACGATCAGCCATCTCTGATCAGAAACAGAAGTCTTACTTCCAACAGGTTATTGTCATTGAGTCTGGCATGATATACACCATCCCTATACTTCAATCCCTATACTTTGAGCTGTCTAAGCTCTTGGAAAGACACAGACAATGGGGGGAGAGATTCCGGAGGACGACGACTCCCCTAAATAGCTCGCAGAGCACAGACGGAGTCCTCAGGAATCCGTCTCCCCCCAGACATAGTGATTCAGAGCATGAAGCAAGTCTCAGGTGAGATCCAGAAAATTCAATGAGTGAGAGAGGAAAGCTTAGCTTGTCATAGAACATCACTAGCCTCAATGTTCTTGCCAGTCTGAGTACTTCTTGTGAACACGACGGCACCAGCACAGCATCAGTTCCAAACTCCGGATAAGTCACGCAAACGAAGAAGAGCATTGACCATAAAGGTTGACTGCAACAGAAGAGGAAGAAATGAAAGCAAGACAACGAAGTTCATAATGTTGCGATTTGGTGAACATCGATGTTGCTGATAAGCCGAAGGTTCTCACCTTCCGCTTAGTCAGCATCCCTTGAGTTCATCGCTGCGCTCTGATCTCTAGTGTACATGTTTGATTATTTTATTAACAGGTTCTACAGCCATATATATACCAGCTCTTCCCATAATTGACTGCCACACTGCTTGTACTTGTACATGTCTTCATCATTCCCATTATATCCATTGTTGTAACCTTGATCCATTTCCAAATTTGCAACAGAGTGGATATTTCTTGTGGGGTAATCTGCGGTAGGTGCTGGAAACACATAAGCATAGGAATAATTAGAACAAGATACTAAACACCTACGAAGGGGATGGTGCTGATTGCCCTGCACCATGGCTCAGACCTCAGACCATAGGCGTTGCCTGGGGTCCTAGTATGCCGAGACTTCGGAATTAGATTCGGTGTCTTAATGTAGCTGTCCTGTCCCGGTTTCCATATTAGAAGGGTTACGTCTGTTAAAAAAACCCTTCTATTGACAGCTTCTTATGGCATTTTTGACGTCCTGCCAAGTGCTGCAGGGACCCGAATAAGGTCTATATATAGTATGTTCTGTCGCGACCTTAACGTCCTTACAAGTGATTGGCCTATAAGCATAGGTCAGGTCCTCCCATAGGTGCGGGACACAAGCTGAAGTATGTCGGAAAGGATTTATACTGCCTTGGTGAGTGGATACAAAGTAGATGAAGACCCGGTAAACCATGTCCAAACTGCTGCAGTGGATAACACCCTTCCAGCCACTGTTGACAAATGGAACCAACTCGGGAAACAGCCACCTAGTTGTTGGAGAAGTGATGGCATTGACTGAGAAATGTATGTCTGGGCACTCGTTGGAGTTTCCGAGGATGTGGAACTTTCCTTCTGTAAAGCCGAGACTTTAGCAAATAGCAACCGTGCGCTCTCCGGGCTCTAATGTTGCGCTAACTCCAAAGACAGAGATGCGGGAGGGGAATTGAGATTGGAAGTACTCTCCAATGAAAGCGAAATCTTTGCGAAACATGGATCCCCATTGTCCTATTAGGTGAGCCTCATCAATGGGGGCATAGATGATATTTTTGGTAAAGCAGTCCGAGTTTGTAATTTGTCTCCACTCTGTGCTCCAGGTCGACAAATATAACCCTATACTTGCAATCCATGATTTCCTCAGCAAGATTGATACTGGAATTGTGACTCGTGAGCATCGGTGAGAGTTGCGTGATCATATGCAAGAGCTGGTTATGATGGGAAGCAAGTTCTCAGACCTTTGCAGCTATAAGACTTTGTACCCGAAATGAATCCCAAGACGTACCAAACTGTGAGCCAATCCCTTCGTCGGAGTAACTACAACACCGAGTGGTAAACATCGAGCCTGCTGTGAATGACAGGGGTAACGGGAGGGAAGGGATGAGAGTTCCATGTCAATCAGAATAGGAGCAAAGAACAGATCCGACTTCCTAGAACCGGTTGCTGCACAATTGATAAAATCTTCGCTATCAAGAATTCTCATTACTGCTTCTAGCTGAGCCGGCCCAAGTCCGTCCGTCCATTGCGAAATCCTCTTCGAAACGATAGAGTTGATGATCGACGCTCCGAGTCCCTCTGGGCCCTGCCAGAGTGAGTTTTCGGCCATAAGTTAGCACGCCGATCAGCCGGGGTAGCCGCTCAAGGCCACTAAAGGCACTACTAAGCGCTTTCAAGCACTTTAAAGTGGTTTCTGTCTCACTGATTAGTATAGTATTAGACGCGACGATTCGACGAATGCTAATGGTTTGCCGCTGGATTACCCTAATGATCATATAGGGGGTTCAGGCGGTTATTACACTGCGATAAATATTAGACTAGTTATGTGACTGAACGTAAGGATATAGTAACTTTGGCTTGACGTGCTTCCAATTCATTGGCTGCAGCAACTTTCCATGCGTTTGGGATTCAGATTAGACAGGATGTATACTTCACGATAAGATCGGATCACAGCAGCTAGATTTACATGCATTCTCAGCGATTCTTGGCTTACAAATGGTCGGAGATGTGATGTTCGCGAGTCTGTTTTAAACTTACAAGTTACAAAAACCCACAGTTTCTCCTCGACGATACAATATTGGCACCTAATGCTCGCAACCTTCTGAAGTGTTACACCCAACGGTCGTATAAGTAGTGCTTGAAGGCTCAGGCAATGTGAAACAAGACGCAAGACAGATGAATGATGCCTTACCAAATTGACAATGCTTACTATACATAACAATGTCATCTATCCCGCAGTTTGTGTGACGGGCGGCTCAAGCGCTCTAGGATCTATATAAACATTCACTGATTCACTTACTAATAACTTTCGTTTCCCTTCTCGAATCTTGAATCAAGTCGGCAGAGTATCGATTGAAGATATGCACGAGTCAGCTACCGGTTAGTTTCCGTTTTTACTCGACGCCGTGTCGACATTTCTGTCTAGCAATACAAGGGGCCGATGATCAAAGCCCGGAAAATGCTACCTCCGATTCGGCTATAGGTATGTTGAGCACGGTACTTATCCTTGCTTTTCTCATTACCTCCTAGAGCAGAATCATATCACATCTGCAACAGCTATGGCTGTTGAAAATCCGGTGGTCGGGTCAATGACGTTCAATAGTCACCACAATGGCATAAGTACAGCTGTTGATGACGGTATGAAAATTCTATCCATGTCCTCTGACGCGGACTCACATTGGTTGACGAGCAGGCTTCGCACCTGCAGAAACGCCATCGGCTGAGAACAACACAGAACCATCGGTCCCTAACGAAGCTACTGTCACGGTGGATGAACAGGTCGATTCGTCATCTAGTGAACACATTTCGATTCCAACCTTTCCCTGATTAATAACGAATGAGCAGCAGAAAATGGAAAGTCCGCGCTTGACCCTTCAGATGATCGTAATATCGCTAAGAGCTCTGGTGAAGGCATGCTGTCCTTATCCGCTAATATTCAACTGGCTAACTGTCTTGTAGCTGTTCAAAAACTCCCAGAGAAAAACACTTCCAGTGATGCCGACGTGTATAATGCTACCTCTGAGGCAAAAGGTTTTTCCGATCAGGATTTAAGGAACCACACATCTACAGAAGGGCAAGAGGATGACAGTGCCCGTTCGTACATTGATTCTGATATTTTGTCTGAACTGATTATCTCTACGAAACAGCAGACTGTGAAACTCAACCTGTTAGGGTAGACGCTGACGATGCAGATAAAGGTGAGTTCTTCACCTCTCAGTCAACGAACAACGAACCCGAAGATAAACTGCCTTCCGAGGCTACAAAAGGAGACCGGATGTCATCGGATCCAAAAATGTCTGTGCCAGAACTGAAGAAAGACACAACCTGTGGCTGCCAGTGCCTCAAAGAATGCGATTGCCAATGTTCATGTTCCCGGAAAGATCACTGCTACTGTCAACCTAAAGGCAAATGTCAAGGGACCTGCAGGAAGAGACCCAAAGGACGCAATCTGATTATAAGTATTGATGGAACATCAAACACGTTCTCTCCTACGGTATGTTCAATGCAGCAATCTATTCCATTTCAACATTCAATGCGACCTTAAGAATACAAATGTTGTCGAACTCCACAGCCGAATATCAAAAACAGTCAATAACGAGGACTCGGAGCGTGGTACGCTACAATTGAAATGCTACTTGAGCGGGATAGGCACTACGCTGCCTCCATCTGCATGGTTGCTGCAACACTTCCAGATTAAAATAGAAAATATACTCGACTTGGCTTTCGCTGGGTACTTGACTCTTATTTTCTAAGTATGCAGCTGACTAATAGCTCTTCAGGCGCTTTCCTCGAACTGTGCAAGATGCCTGTGCGCCATTGTGATCTTTAATTTGCCCCTGTTCACGCTTACTATAGATCGTTGGCTAATGGAAAATTACCAGACCGGTGATCGCATCTTTCTCTTTGGTAGATCTTTCTTGTCGAGTCGTGCGGTCCTGAAAACTTCCAGGCTTCTCGCGCGGTGCTTACCAAGTACGGACGTTGGCTGGGATGATTCACACAGTATCTCTTCATATCGACGGACTGAAATATCCATCTTACTTACGTTATCAGCTTGGCATCCTCGAGAAAGGGAACCGGACCCTGATTCCTTTGTGAGCTAGCTTATTTCAACTTGATGCTACCTGAGCTGAGCATCCAAGTGCATACAATCTATATCTGAGCCAGTATCAGGGGTTGAGGCGTAAGTGGATATCTATCACGTGGCCAGGGTTAAGTGAAATCGTACAGATGGCAAGAAAGATGCGCGCGAGCTTACTCGCCACTTCAAGACAACCTTCTCTATTGGTGACAGTGTTAAAGTCCACTTCCTGGGTGCATGGTATATGACTCGCTGTTCCTGAGGCTACATGCCGGAGCTAACGATATGTACTAGGGACACTGTTTCTTCTATTGGTGTTTTCCGAGATATGCCACTCCCACTCACGCATGCAACTGACCATTTGTGCTTCTTTCGTCATGCTCTCGCTTTGGACGAATGTCGAGTCAAGTTTATTCCAGAGTATCTAGACCCATCTGAGCAGCCTACGGAGGAGCCGAACCGTCTTCCCTCCGAAGATAAAGGTTCTGGTAAGGATGGACAGTCATCTAAAGGCAAGAGTGTGGGTAAATCGGGCCAATCATCTACCCAAGCAAAGACTTTGCATGCTAATGCTGACCCTGGTTCCAATCAAGGAAAGACAGGTGGCAATGAGCAAAAGGCATCTAGTACTGAAGCGAAATATTCAAAGAAGCGCGTGAAGGAAGTATGGTTTGCGGGAAGTCATTCTGACATGTAAGACTCTGCCTCAGGTTGTCAGAGTTATGTACTGACATTCGGTCTGTAGAGGTGGTGGTTATAAGCAAAACACGCAGTTGAATAATTCAGGAATTCCCTTGATGTGGATGGAGAACGAGGCGCGAGCCGTTGGCCTCTCTTTCAAATCGCGCTCCACTGAAACCACTTGGAATACCCGCGAATTAGGCGAATCGTTCACACAGTCCATGTCGCCAATGTGGCAAGTATTCGAGTACCTCCCGTTGGTTGCATGGAGATCGTTTGATACACCCTGGACGAATCACTATGCTCTCAAGAGTGCTCAAGATATGGTGTCGTCAGTTTTGCAGTCTACCATTTCCACCCTTCGACGATTCGTGCCTCTTCCATTCCTAGGCCGCCTTCTAAGCGTACTCAAAGTTCCGCCTTTCTTTAGCCGAACTGGGTCAGTTTTCTGGTCTCAGGCTTATCCCACCCGTTCGATCGTTGTGACTAACAAGACTAGCTACGGGAGATTAATTCTGTGGTGTGTTCCGATGGTTTTTGTCGCACTCGCAATGCTCGTGCGGCATCCACTTTGGTCCCTTCTAGGCATACCAACTTTTGTGTTTTATTACATCTATGTGAACGCTTCAGAGGAGAAGAAAACGATGTAAACTCATCTTACCTAATTTGCATTATCCTTAATCAAACCTTGCAGAGTCCCACATCTTTGTCGAGGCCGTACCATCCAGGATGGCCAACTCATTCATGCATCGGTGGCATTCAAACCTAAGGGCTACATTCCAAAGGCAAATTTTGCGACTCCGCTGGACTGGAACAGCATAGTCGCAACGGTTGCAGTTGACTCAGAGGAAGGCAGCTATGATCCTTTATCTTGGCCCCCTGAGCTGGAAGGACGGCTTGAAAAAGATCTCTTTGACGAATCTTTTGTTGAAGAGACACTCAAAGAGTTTGTTAACGATGCAGATAAGCTTGCAGCATTATTACCTCGACTCTCTTTCATGGCACTCGCAGGTATGCTATTATCTGTTTGTCAACTTGAACAGAACGTCATCTAATGCAAATTTTCTGTAGTCGATGGAGCCGGAACAATGGCCAGTAACGCCACGTTCATTAATAAAATCATCGATATCATCAAGGATCCGACCAACTTGAAGGACAAAGCAGTCTATTTGAGTTGCCTTGATTGTTTGTCTCGGCTCGCCAAACATGGTCAATACGATCATGTTTTGGAGGCATTTACACCTCTCTTGGACCGATTGGAAGACACGTCACAGGAAAGCGACAATGAATCAGCAGAAATACAATCAGAACGACGACTGATCCTGACCTCCCTGTTTTATCTGCTCCGAGTCGAATCGGCACCTTATTCGATCACTGACGACAGGGCTCCTGAACTGTTCTCGACACTTTTTCGTTCTTTGACGGAAACGAGACCAGGGAAGCAAATTGATACAGCACAGTCGACCGGGATGAAACACAGAATGGAGAAACGTCAGTTTTTGTGGTTGTCCTGGTTGCACCAGCGGGAGAAAATCGTATCCATACCCCCGCCAGATGAACAGCAAGAACCACCACGCCATAGATTCACGCGCAAGGATGGAGCTACTGACACCATCAATCTCCTCGTCGATTGCATAACTGCAGGTCTTGGTAGTGAGTGATGCGGTACCTTTCGAGGACGCCATGATTGAATCTGATTTTCCAGAAGATAGGCTAAAAGCAGCATTCTTTGAGAAAGTAGCAGATAGTATTCCCATCCTTCGCGATCTTTTGTTGGATGATGATACAGAGTATCACGCGGCCCAGGCACTGGCAGCTATGGCAAACATCGGTGCGGAGACTCATGTATCTTTGCGTAATCCTCATTTCATTTCTAGATGATGGTCCTATCAAGATTTCCGACAACCATGCGATTGGCGATGTGATCAGGCTTTTGCAATCCAATGATTTTCGTTCCTTCCAAGCCGGCATGCGGTGTCTTTTATCCTGCCTTACCGCATTCAGCACAACACGTCGCTCTCTTGTCAAGAAGATTCTTATATCGATTGTCCCGACACTCACTAGCATGGTGGTTGAGCACACTGACTTGAAGTTTCGATCATGGGCGGCTATACACATCAGAAGAATCCATGGTGCAGTGGAGGGAGACTCTGATGCAAAAGTCCAAGCTCTTGCAATCTTTCGCAATGAAAAGGTTTTCGACACATTGTTCAAACTCGCAGAGAAGAAAGACATCGACGCAAGTCTCAGAATTGTGATCTCTGACGTTCTTGCCTACATTGTCGAGTCGATCCAACATGAAGGTATATATCGTCTATGAAACATGATTCTATTTGAACTACTTCTTAGCTAATATCTCTGAGAGGATTACAGGTTGGATGAGCACCTTGAAGCAAGATGTCTCGACCTCAGGCTCTCAAACAGTGCCGAAAACGTTGCAAATAAATGGTATACAACCATATGGTAAATAAATAGCGTCCGACCATATCAATGTTAACCTTATTTCAGATCTGCCCTTTTACGTCTATAGGGGTAGGGTCAAGTCCTTCGATGAGAGAATACCCGCTCTCATGAGTCTGATGGGAATGACGAAACTTGAAGGTACCGAGTAGAAAAATAAACATCCAATATCTGATTGTGTTCAGATGTTGTACTGGCCGATCTCCATCGTCGCGAATTACCACAGGTCGTTACTTCACTGCTGAATGCAGGAGGCGAAGACTTTCTGATGTGTCAGGTTTTTATTTGGGTCCGGCTACTAATGAGGTACGGTAAGTAACTCACGTCGATCGATGTTACCTGACTGACATTTATTCAGACAGTATGCGGCTCGGCCCGGGATTCATCTCAAAAGATGTTGATAGGGTCGAAGCTGAGGCTGCTTCAGAGAGACATTCCGCTGAGCTTCAGCTTCAGCCTTCAGCCAATAGCTCGATCGCTGAGGACAACCACCCTGACAGAGTTCGACTTGAAATATCTTTTGACGAGACTCGAGTGGACAAACCTGGGGCTTATGAACTTTTCTCTGCCATAATCAAACTCGTTGACAAGGACAAGAGGCCATATACCATCTTTTGGGCTCTGCAATTGTTGGTAAATTTCATAGGATATGGTAGGCTTTGTAACAATCTTGTTCGAAAGCTCACCATCAGACAGACGAGTTTCAGTGCTTTGTTGAGGAGTTTGTGGCCGAAAAGTTGCTAGATATCATATGCGATAAGGAGCGTGAGTGGCATATGGGTTGTCGGCTTTCTGCAAGCGATATGCTTAGGGAATTTATGTTTTATGGTAAGATCGGCGGATCGCAGCATGATGAGACACCATTGTTGACATAAACACAGATGATATGACTGCAGGATTAAAGGAAACTATCTTGCAAAGTTTGCTGGGACTTTCGAAGCTGGATTATGTGCGCATAAAACTTGAAGACGAACTCCGTCAGTGTAATTCAAATTCTGAGAGTATGTTCATTGTCACTTGGGAATTAATAATCCATGGCTTATAATCTTTTCATTCAGTCTTAGGTCCGAATCTTGACTCGGATAATCTCCATGATCCGACTTCAGGGTTACTCGTAACGATTCCATTAACTCGCGGTTATGCTTGTGAGTGAAGATGATACTTATTAGTTTACCCATGCTTTCCGTTACTAATATGCTTGCAGGGTACTCGACTAAGCTGTCCTGGATTAACATCAGCTTTACGAATATCCTTGAAAAGGTTATCGGCGCAAATATACCGGATGTAAACTCCGTATGCTCAATAATTTCCATGGCACTAGAAAGTGCAGGTCAGACGTCATGTATCTCTGATGCTCCATGGTAACCTGGCCCACAGTGGAACAAGATGTCTTAAGTCATCTCATTATTGTCACTAAAAGAGCGCTGGAAGTGAACCAACAATTGAACCAAGTCGAGAATCACTATCTCGAATTTTTATTGAGCAGGGCAGAAAGAACTCTACAAGACCTTCTAAAGTGAATGATTTTCAATCTATTTGCTGGGTCTAACTAGGAACACTAGGAATACTCGCAGTCCAACAACACCATCATTTCAGCCAGAAGTGATACCAGATATCGAGAACACCACGGAATTTACGGAGGGAACTGGTAGTCCAACAACCCCATCACCGCAGCCCGGTTATCGTACAGAGATCACGGAGTCACTGGCACCAATTCCTTCCCAGTCTTAATGACTGATGGGAAGGATAGGTAGGAGTAGGTGGAAGTCAAGCTGTTACGATAGAGCTATGTGTATATGACTTTTTCGTTCTCTTAAAGTTATCGCTTGAACTTTCAAGTTTTCATCGTCTGTTGCAACTTCTTACTTATTTTATACCAAGGCGTTCGTTCTATGCGAGATATGTTACCAGGGCTGTATTTGTACCCGCGACATGTCTACGGAGTTTCTGACAGAGACTCACTGCCACTGGCCCTCTGACCGTCACTCACACAAGGAGTAAAGTATCAATGACTGGGCGTGAAAGGGTATGTAAAGATTGTCATTACGGCGCGGCAACTGTCGCTCAAGAACGTGACAGTCACGTTCTTGACACGAACCACGATGACGCGTCGATCCAAGCAGACCGCATTGCCCACACGACGGTCAAGCAGAATCCGCATCAAAGAGAACCGTTTTCCAGATATTTTATTTGAGCTAATCTTTGAAATCGCTGGCAATGTGGTTGACCAAAGAACCCTCCTCGCTTTTCGTCTTGTGAACCGCGCTCTTTCTCGTTTTATTACTCCGCAAGCCTTCTCGACGATTCATGCTTATCCTGCTGTTGTCTCTGCTCATAATCTCGCGTTGATTCAGAATAACCCCCTGGCTATACACGTTCGCGAACTCGTTAAAGACTCTCTCTCTAGGCTCTCTAGGCGAATTCCAACCCTATCATGGTACCTGCACGGAGGCTTCCCTCAAAAGGGCATTTTCTTCGCTAATCAAGTTCCCTTCTCTCACCATTCTGCGTCTCGAACTCTATGATTTCATCCACGACCCACTAGGAAGCTGGGATCGTCACTCCTGTCTCGACTGTCGCTTTTCGTATCACATGTAACACTCCGTTCTGCAAACAGTCACTTCTAACCCTCCACCCGCATCTCTCAGAACCCTTTGCTGTCGCAATATCCTCTCCGACGACACTTCGCTTTCTTCCGATCCCCAAGATTTCAGATCCTTCATCTCTGTACCCACAGAACTCGACATTTCAGTTGTCAGCGTCCCTCTCAAAGTCGACGTAGACCTGACCCAAGCCCAAGAGTTCTGGTCCTTACATCTCCTCGAAGGCGTCCTCTTTCCCGCTCGCAACACGCACCAAACTTCACCTCGGAAGTATTCGAGAGTCTTCTGACACGTGTTTACCCATCCGATTGAACGGACTTTGTTTTTCGAATCTTACGGAGCTGACTCTTACAAACCTCATCTTTCGGAAAAGGTCTTTGGAGGATTTCATTGTACACCATCGAACGACGCTTAAATGCCTCATCCTGGATCGGTGTGTTATTTACGTTTATAAGGCCCAGACTCTCGGTTTTTATCCGCCTTCTCAACGGCGTTGGTATCACTTGTGGGAAAGTTTCGAGCAGGTGATGACGGAGCTGGTTCGGTTTGAAGGGAAGGGGCTTGGATACGTTAAGCGGTCAGGAGAGAAAGAGGTTTGTTTGCAGTATGATGAGATCGCGATGCAAAACTTGATGAGTGTTGTTGCGAGTCGGGTTTGACGGATCGGGCTAGACTGGTTTTTTCGTTTCTGGCATATGGACTTCGGCATGCTCTCTGCATTTTACGCTATGCTCTGTATTTTTTCATGCTGCTGCTTGTACAACTGATCAACTCGTTACTCTTAGACTTGCAAAAGCGTGAACGAATACTTTTGAACAAATTGACGCAAACCATTTGCGAATCAAGTCCGTCTGTTGCTCGAGTCCAGTCTATGCCATCATAGTGAGCTCTCTGGGAAGGATAGTAGATAGGAATACATCTCGACTTTGATCGAAAAATGACCTACTCCGACGCCGATCAAAAATGGGTGGCCACTTCGGGAGATACTGAAGCTTCGCATTAGGAAGACGATGGAAACGGCTTCGAAGACTGTTGATAAACGTCACACTTGTACGTCTCAGCAACGTGGGAAAATTTGTCGCAAGGATCATCTCAGATGTACGTACATTGAATCGCACTGTCATGGCTTGGGCGAGCAGAGTTGACACTCAAGAAATGTTCAGAGAAGATATCTGAAGAGGATCTTTCTGATTATCCGAGGGTCCGTGCTATGGATTATCGCTATGCTTGCTGTCAGCAAGCTTCAAAGCAACTTGAAGATCGCTAATGAAGACAATGCGCTGTCCATCCTTATATGATACTCCTTAAGCTACGGCGCACTCATAGAATCTGTTGGATTTTCAATAGTGTTGCAGTGAGACTTAGACTTTTACAAGGACGACTAGAACACGTGATTTTTACTATATAGTCACTTCGTCACACGTCACTTCTCTCGTACAAGTTAGACTACGTGACCGCTGTGACAAAATGAATCAAATGAAGATTTGAATGAGTCGAAGAACAATGGAATCGAAAGATCAGTGTTGGGGGGGAAGGGAAAGTTCGACCTCAGAGACCACCTGAGGAGAAGCTTGCAGCAAGAAATGCGATTCCCAGAAGCTCGAAGGACTTTTCGAGGAGGGGAGCCCAAAAAGGGAAGGGAAACGCGTTGTGAGGCAGTCAAGCTTCAAGAACTTTTCCTGAGCACGCCGGATGGTCTGAACGCAGGGAAAACGCGTTACTGAGTTGAGAAGACTGATCAGACCACACCCAGAGATGAGCCTGAGCTCACAAAGTCGGATCAGTCAGTGAGACTCCATCAGGAAAAAATATTTTGGATCCTGGCTGATCCTGACATCATCCTGGTAGTCCTAGGCAAT
>QLOY01002922.1:0-10685 GCA_003313965.1 Megacollybia marginata
CAAAAAGTAGAGAAAAAGTGGTGTTGAAAAGTGGCCAAAAAGGCTTACTTTGAACACCACTATTGATAACAGACCAAGAAATACTTTGGGAAAGGAGGCTTACAGATACAGGAAAATAGGATAGTTGATCTCACACCCAAAGTGGCTCGGAACGAAGCAGATGCTATGGTGGTTGTATAACGCTTAAGACGCAGGGCAACAAATATGTTACATGTGCTCATGTCATAATTATTAGTAGGAGTCACAGTAGATGATTCGGGCCAATTCTGAGGCCGATTCTTCAGTCGATTCTGACATATTAAGAATCAGTCAGAATCAGCCAGAATCGGCACATGGTTTGACCACCTTGATTCTGACTGTCGCTTCTGCCGTCGATTCTCATTGCAAGGGGTGTCCGGACCGGCATTCCGAGACCGCGGGTAGGGAGGGAGGGTCAGCCGCCAGGCTAGAAAATTTTTTGTTGACCCACCTTCAAGATAGAGTTTTAGGGCTGGAAGAAGCCAATTTCATGCATCAATGCAGCATCATGGAATGGGCTGTGATAATACTGCCTGTTAGTTTAGATTGGGCCGGGTCTCAGCTGTGTGACTGCCTATGATGTCATACTCTTCTCTAACAGCTAAGGCCACATTTATAGCTGTTATACAGCCCTAAATGATCCACTAGTAAGCTTTGTTGCATAGAAATTGATAGAATGACTCATCCAGAAAGGTGATTCTATTTTTGGTAAGGAAGAGCCTTTTTAGGCAGGTACAGTCATGTGAAGGGAGGGTCACCAGCAAGGGTCTTAAATTTTTATACAACCCCTGGTAGGTTATTTACTTTCCAGACACCCCTTGTCTCATTGTCACTGTCTGTCCATAATCATGATGTTTGTAAGCATTCCTTCTCACTCTTCTCACTCCTTTCATCCCTACCAGACAACAGCATCATTCAGCCTGAGTGCTCCAGCTACTCAAAACACCCAAAAAGCGCAAAATCTATGCCATAAAAAACAACCAACATCTTTTGATGGGCCAGCCTGCACCTTCTGTCAAGTGTGACCATGGCGGGAGATGACAGGAGACGGCGGGAGATGGCGGGAGATGGCGGGAGATGGCGGGAGATGGTGGGAGATGGCAGGAGATGGCGGGAGATGGCGGGAGATGGCAGGAGATGGCAGGAGATGGCGGGACAGATTAGCACAGGCTGCACAGCCAAACTGTATAGTATGATTATATAATACAACTCCTGTACAGCTGTGAAAGGTTGCACAGAATCGGGTGTTAGGCTGAATTGTCAGAATTGGCGAAGTGACTCCAGAGGTGTTTTGACGATTCAGCCGATTCTGACGATTCACACGATTCTGGGTTGTCAGAATCGGCATCGGAATCGGAAGTAGAATCAGCTCAGAATCACGGAGAATCGTCTACCGTGACTCCTACTATTAAATATCACTACTAGACATCGACTCCTAGGTTACTCGAATAGGTAGTTTTCCATATCAGACTACGGAAAGACCATCTGCTCACGAGCGCACCAGAGACGGGAGTGGTTCCAAAGCAGCTCGAAGATGGCATACTCTCGTCGAGGAAGAGATGAGGGAAGAAGCGGTGCCACTTCAAATTTGCGGCTAAAGTAAGGCTCCAACCGTACTCTCTCTATACTGTATATATATGGTTATAACTGTAACCATATATGTATATGTATAGGGTCCAGATGGAAATTTGAGTATACAGTATATATACGGTGTATATTGTTGGAAGTGTTGAAGTCACGACACCGTGTCACTCACGTGTCTGACGAGATCACCGACATTATACCGGAATACACGCTATCAACCAATAGGAAAGATACGGAGGATTACATATACTCCTAGGTTATTCCGTCCAATAGCATATGTCCCTCTGGGAATCTGCTTACTGTCCACAGTCATTGCTGACTGATATAGTAGATAAGAGGTAGCCCTGTGGGCTGAGTTATATACGCACGGACCATCGTAGTTGGTATATAAGCTGTGTAAGTAGTCAGGGATAATTTGAGTACTTAGTTACTTTGCTCTATAAGCCTCGCTCTAACGCTAGCCTATCAAGCACAAGCCTTATTCAAGTAAGTAAGACGTTGTTCCCTTTGCTTACCAGCCCTACCAGTGCGTACACATGTATTCATACACAAGCCATGCTGCAGGTAAAGCAATGGAAGTCGCATTACTTTCATCAGGTTATGGGCCCCGCATAGCTTGAACTGGTACAGTCATTTGGTGATCAATTGGTCTTACGATACTCGGGTAGTAGTAGTTTCCACTGACATTGAACCGACAGCTACCTTAATAATATAACCATCCCAATGTATACTACGTAGGACGTCCCTTTCTTATACCCTAGGCCAGGCCCTGCAGTCGTACGCAGCCGCCAGCTCGGGAAGAAGCATAGAGACTTCATTCTCTATGTCTTGGACTTATGGCCCCTCTGTGTGCCATCCGCCCTATACGTCAGTAGTGTAACATGGACTATTTTGGTTCATAGGTAGTTAGTACGGACATTCCACTTAGTGGTCCTAAGTCCCTTTCAAAGTCGATTACTGTCGACATGCCGTTGAAACCTTAATACCTGAACATATTCGGTTAACTCCGAAAAGTTCCAGACTATTTTGGTTCACAGTCATGCCGGGTTCCGGGGCATATACTGGAAATCGTAACTTCGTAGGAAGGCACTCTTAGTGCTGATGAAGTTCAATTGACTGTGACCATATGGTTGAGAACCATCTGTTCAAAGGAACGATATACGTATCTGTTCTAGACGACCTCCACCAGGGACCTCTGTCTTAGTTAAACCTATGGAAAAGTCTGCCTGGGATAAAACCCTAAAAGATGACCATAGTTAGGACTAGGTTCACGTCGAGGATAAGCTCTTCGAGCCCAACGTCTAGTAAAGAACTAAATAAATGTGTCTTCCTTAGATGAAATGTTCTAATAACAAGGAATTAAACCTCCCATGCGATAAGGAAAGACGAATTCTTTGACCACTAAGAATTATAGTACGTTCCAGTTGAGATGAAGTAGAAGATCTCGATGGACCGAATGTACTGATGGATAATCACCACTTGATTCACCACGTTCACCCTATTCACCCATATGAATCGTGATGCACGAGATCCATCACCCGATCTCTATGCTGGATTAACCACCACCGTCATAATACGATTCTGACCTCACCCACAGAACTTACAAAACTTTTCAAAACAAATTCAAATGTCTTCCACCTCTGCCACCAAGATTTCTGCTACAATCCTTGTCCTTAAGGGCTCGGATAACTATTTTAAGTGGGCCTCCACTTTAAAGGCCTACTTTATGGTTCAACAACTTTGGCTCATTGTTGAAGGAACCAATAAAAAACCTTCTCCTACCACGATTGCAGCAGTTCCTGCTGTAATGGATTCCACCAACCAGATTTGCATTCAGATGCAGAAACCTGCATCAGATAATGCAGATGATATCAAGAAATGGACCGAAGATGACATGCAAGCCAATGGTCTTATAATATTATACGTGGATATTGAAATCCGCGAGAAATATATGAAAGACACAGCTGCAGAAACATGGAAAGCTCTCCATGATCAATTCGGTAAACCAAGTCAAATTGCGGTCAATACATTATATAATGACATGACCAAATATGAACTTCATGATAACAAACAAGATGGGAAAGATTTCCCACAACAACTTGCTATTAAAGCAGGTTTGATGCAACGTGTTCATGAAGGAGGACACAAATTGGAGGAAGCACAACGAGTCATTATATTGACTTCTGCCTTGTCCCCCAAATGGAAACACATGGTTGATGCTGCTCAAATGGCCGGCACGTTTACAACGGTTGACATAACCATCAAACTCCTCACTGAAAAATACCTGTCTGATAAAGCCAGTAAGCAGAAGCAAACTGCTATGCCGGCTAAAATAACTGGGTTACCACGTTATACGCCGAGGACCCAGAAACAGGTACAAAATCAGTCCAGACCCGGGCCTGCACCTCAGCAGGCGCGTATACCTCCTAATACGCAAAAGGCTCCGGCCGTTGCGGGGGATAAGACTGATGCTCAGAAGAAGGAACAAAAGAAGGCTGCCAACAAAAGGAGAAAACAGCATAAGAGAACCAAACGAGCTGCAATGGCAGCACAAGCGGAAATAGATGAAGCTGATGGTGTCTTAATAGATGCAATGGGAGATGTAGCTCTTCAGGCTACAGAAACTTTCGTTAATGGTACTAATGAAAGATCATACACAGTTTTAATGACTGAAAATGATGAATCAATAGGCCAGAATGAAAGAGCAATGGATGGCCTTGTAAGGCTACCAATGCTACCCCAAATAGTCATCTATGACGAACCAGAAGATATCTATACTGATGATTCTGCTTCTGACATGAGTCATGAAGATGCACATCAGTTCATTGCCGACTATAGCCCTACTGGGGCTTTTAATGTAGTCTATAGGGACGATAGTACACCAACTTCATTGAGGAAACCTTTACCGGTTCCCCCACCTCATAGTACTACTCCGGCTCCGCTTGGTTCTCCTATAAAGCTCGAGATAAAAGAAGAAGAAGAAGTTAAATTCCTTATTAAAAGGGAAGAAACTTCACCTTCTGTCTCCTTCTCTCCAATTGTAGAGCAGATCTCGCCCTCAATAAAATTAGAGGACGAATCACCCATTACTTTGACAAGACCAGTAACAACTGGTCCTGCAGTCAAAAGAAGTGCATTTAGAAATGTTCCTCCTATTTCAACGGAAGAACACAACATTCGTGTCCTGCGTCTTTTTGAAGCAGGAACACAATTAGCAAATGCACAGAGAATTCTTGATGAAGAACAAGAGCAGCAACAGTTATTTCGAGATACCTCTCGAGACATTCCCACTGCTCCCCCATCACCAACGAATATCTCAAATCCCTTTCGGCAGAGACCGGAACTTATCGACACGAAGGGAAAAGGCAAAGAGGTTGATACAGGCATGTATGTCCGCCATACCGGCGATATTCATGGCCTTATACAACCAACTCCAAAGAATCCCGAGAAAGAAAATCCTTTCGCTCGTATATTCTCTTTGCACCCTTCTGATGAAATTAATCCGGTACCTATGGCTTCGAATGATGAAGCTCAGAAGGATAGAAGTAGTGTTTCTAATTCTGGAAATGCAGAACTTCGTGATAGCGATACCTTTCGCAATCATAATAGCACTCATCATCCTAACCTTCGACCAATCCCGAATCCTAGACCAATGTCTACAGACAGAAGAGAAATGTTTAAACGTACTGGAGAAATCACTCCTAAAAATTCAAGAGCTAGAGAATGGGTGCAAGCTTTAGAGCGCCCCATTGTAGAAACTCTCAAAGCTAGGAGAAAAGAGAATTCTCCAAAGCGAGACTTCACTTCTAAAGAACTCATGAATATGAGTCGTAAAGTGATTGGACCTGATCATAGGACAATGTACGACTATTACAGTCAGTACAATGACACTATCATCCAGGAATTAATGCAGGCACCTGTTCCTGACATTAATGTGATTGATCAACTATTGACAACAGTAACAGATCCCGATTTAATTAAAGAAGTAACGGATTTCCTTGATAAGGAAGTCCAAAATGTCCTAAATGTAATCGAGGATCAACACCAACAAGATCTTTACGACATACCAGCTATTCGCCAACTTCGCAAAAAGCTTCATATTCAACCAGGAATTGTTCTTAATCATGACTGTCTACGTCAAGGATTCATATGCCGAAAAAATGATTTCGGCTATCACCACTTGTGTTCCGCAGAGTTAAAGGATCACACCCATATCAATATGGCTGCTCACGGTTGGAATTTACTCAAATGGGGCACATATTCAGTTGATGCCCTTGAGGCCAAATGGAAAGAGTTGCTTACCATCAATCAAATGCATGGAAGAGAAACCAAGAACTATTGTATTGGTTGCTCTCCAAAGCTGATGGCCTTAGGACTCGAGTTGATTATGTTCCATCTTAATCATCTGCGCGAAGCGAGGACAGTCAGAGACTCTCCTCACAAAATTATGTTCAGAGATGGCTATCCAGTTTTCTCATTCGATGATCGGCTTCCCGATAACGAATTTAAGAATAACTTGGCCAGTTGGACTAATGCACAGAGGATTGATTGGAAAGCCCTTCCATGGAGCAATGGTAATCACCAAAATCCGACCATTATACCACTTGATACGGTATATAATTACCAAACTCTGCAGTCGATCAACAATTGGGTCGCTAATATCACTTGGAATCACAAGATCAATGGATATTGTAGTGATTGTGATCAAATCAAGGATAAGGATAGGCTTAAGAGATTAGCCACCTTAACAAAATTCAATGCTGAATATTGGGAAAACGAAGCTTCAAAAATGAAGGAACATTATATTCCTCGAGAAACAACAGATATTTGTTATATCAGAGATCCTTCAAGAGCTCCACTCCAGGAATGGATGGATGCTTGGAACATGACGATTGACGAAGATGCCGGAGTGCATAAAGAAAATAGGCTACAAAGGAAAATCGAACGGGAACCAATGAAAATTGTTCCACGAAAAGAAACCTTTAGGCCTAATCCGGCTTCTAATTCTTCTAATAAGAAGAAGCCGACCTATCTGCAACAAGTGCTAGCAGAGCAACTTGCAGCAGCACAACATCACAGATTGAATTATGCAGCACAGGCAAATTTGGACGTTCAGAGAAGACCAAAGAAATGGCGTGCTCAACGCCAATACAGTAGTTCTAGTAATGATTCGATACCTCAACCAAGAGGGCCGAGACATTACAAACTAGAAGACGTCTTCCCTGACAATGACATCTTCCAATGGAATGAGGATATCTACGATCTAGTAGATGAAGGCAATGGCTACGGCCATTATGAAAGTTTTGCACAATGGTATGGAACACTTTATCCTAAACGGTCTAACACGCCTACAGATTCTTTACGAACTGTAGAATACAGCAATGTATTAATTAGTAGCAATCAAACTGATTCTGCTTATATTGCGCGTAATAAGACTATACAATATTGGTTAATGGATAGTGGCTGTACAGCCCATATAACTCCACACCATGAGGATTTTGTGTCCTATCATGAGTTCGAAACACCACATTTATTGAAAGGTGTCAATAAGAACGATAAAGTAACTCTCAAGGGTGAGGGAACTGTCTTAATCAAGACATATGTGAACGGTGAATCACGAATCACAAAACTATATCCTGTGGTGTATTATCTGGAAGCTCAAAATCAACTTTTGTCGATTGGCAAACTTATAGGAAACGACTGTGTCCTTGTTAGCTCGGCTACAAGCACACAAGTTGTTCACAAAAAGACTGATAAAGTAATATATACAGGCTTACCTTTGAATGAAAGCAACAAGCTTCTTCATTGGCTTCCGTCCATTATTTGGAATTCGGAAAAAGCCTGGGAATCAGTCTTCATGTCAAAAATGGTTGACTATGACACATGGCATAATCACATGGCACATGCAGCAAAGAAGTTATGCGTCACTTGGAAACACACCTTAAAGGTGTTAAAGTAAAAGGTTTACCAAAATTCAGTACCTGCAAAGGATGTGAAATGGGTAAACACGTATCAAAATCGTATCCTGCATCAGAAAAACGAGCCACAGAAATTCTACACCTAATCCATGCTGACTTGATTGAATTTCCTGTTCGATCATATCATGGGTTCAAGTTCGTAATCAACTTCCTTGATGATCATTCTTCATACGCCTATCATGAACTTCTTAAACATAAGGATGCTGCCTTCGTTGCATTCAAGAAGTTCAAAGCGTTAACGGAGAGAAAGACAGGCAAGAAGATCAAACAATTTCGCATAGACCAAGGAGGAGAATTCTTAAGTGGCGAATTCAAACATTTTCTGAATACAGAAGGAATATCTATGCACCCTAGCGCTCCTAATATACATCAACAAAATGGAAGAGCAGAACGTCTCAATAGGACGTTAACTGATAAAGAAGAAGCCTTACGTCATATGGCATGCTGTCCCGTCTCTTGGTGGGAATTTGCCTACAACACAGCAATCTTCGTTTATAACTGCACTCCCATGAAGCGCTTAGATTGGAAGACGCCTAATGAAGTCTTCAACATGAAACAACCTGATGTCTCTTATTTTAGAGTCTTTGGTTGTGGTGCTTATGTATTCATTCCAAAGAATAGAAGAAAGGATAAGCTTTCTCCTAAAAGAGAAGCAATGATCTTCATCGGTTACGATGTCGGATCAAAATCTTATCTATTCATAGATTCAACGAATGCGATACGCAGTAGCCCTGACGCTACCTTTGATGAACTCTGGTTTCCAAAGTGTAAAGACAGTAAACCGTTTGAGCGTTTAGAACCAGACAAACAGAAATCTTCGTCTATTCCTAGGGATAATGATGATTCCTCTGGTAACAATGATAACAACTCGGATGATGGATTTGATTTCAAGCCCTCTCATCCTCCCAATAAACTGGAACAGACGGACGACTATATATCCCCTCGTCCCCCTTCCTCTCCACAGAACGACGGTTCTGATAGTTCGGATGATGAACAGTCTGCTCCCACTCCTGGATCAAGTCGATCACCACCATGTGATGATGACGAGTTACAACTACCAGTAGCTCAGCGCTGTGAACGTAGGGAAATGAAAGCCCCTGATCGCAGAACACCGATTCCTGTTAGTGTAAAAAATCCCATTATAAGGGATTTAAGTGAAGGTGTTATTCCAGCACCTGCACCTGGTACAGCTCCTTTACGACCTTTACTCAAAGGTTGGGCTCCTCGAAAACATCAAGACGGCTCCACAGTTTGGTATAATGCCAAAAGTCGTAAATTTGTTTGAGATCGCTCTCAAGTCGAAGCTGAGATGGCTACGGCACTTGAACAAGGGGGTGAAAAATTGTACCTTGCACTATTATCTTTTGCATTGCCAGTTTCTGACACGGAAAAAGAATGGAATTTCAAAAACATTCTTAAACTTCCAGAAAGTGAAAAGAAACAATGGTTAAAGGCATGCAAAGAAGAATTGGATGCATTGAAAAAGAGAAAAGTTTATGAGTTGGTTAAATTACCACCTGGAAGAAAAGCAATCAAGAACCGATGGGTGTTTAATACCAAATCAGATATGCGCAAACACGCAAGACTGGTTGTAAAAGGGTTCTTCGAAATAGAAGGAATTGATTATGACGGATTGTTCTCTCCTGTCGTCAGATATGACACAGTTCGTATCTTATTGGCCTTAGCAGCGATCGAGGACTGGGAACTCGAAGCGCTGGATGTCAAGACTGCCTTCTTATATGGCAAACTTGATCGGGAGATTTATATGGAACAACCTGAAGGATTCGTCGAGAAGATAGGATATGTTTGTCGATTACTCCGCGCCTTATATGGTCTCAAACAAGCAAGCTTAGAATGGTGGAAAGAATGCAGAGCTTCCATGATAGGAATGGGGTTCAGAAATTGCTTGTCGGACGCGGGAGTTTTTATCTTCAGAAATAAAAGAGGTTTTGTGATTGTTGTTGTCTATGTTGACGATGCAATCTTTATGGGACCAAACAAGAAGCTTCTGATGGAAAAGAAGCAAGAGTTCATGGCAAAATGGGAATGCCGAGATCTCGGGGAATGTAAAGAATTTCTAGGAATGGTCATAATGAGAGATAGGTCCAAGAGGTTGATTACTCTTGACCAAGAAACCTACCTAATGAAAATTCTTCAACGTTTTAACATGGTTAATGCGAACATTGCGCATACACCATTACCGGCTGGGTACAAACCGACGATCAACACAGATCAGGTTGATGAAGTACTCAAGAAGCAATATCAGTCGATCATAGGTTCTCTCCTATACCTCACTCTTGGAACTAGACCAGACATTGCGTATGCAGTAATCAAACTGTCGCAGTACTCAGTAAATCCGTCCAAGCTGCACCTTAATGCGGCTAGACATGTCATGAAATACCTGGCGGGTTCTATCAAATATAAAATAATCTTTAATGGCAGATCGACAGTGTCGGAACCGATTGCCTTCACTGATTCAGATTGGGCCTCAGACGAGGATAATAGAAGATCACAGACTGGTTACTTCATATTAATCGCGGATGCAGTTGTTGTCTGGAATTCTCATAAACAGACCACAATAGCACTCTCTAGCACTGAAGCCGAATACATGGCCCTTTGCGACTGTTGTAAACAAGTCATTTGGGTTCAAAACTTGTTCAACAAACTTGGAGTTAAGTTTGTTAAACACACAACAGCTATAGTTGGCGACAATCAAGGATCATTATTCATAGCATCGAATCCTGTTGCCGACAAACGAACCAAGCACATTGACATACGCTTTCACTTCATACGTGAGCAAGTAGAATTGAAGCGAGTCAAAATGATGCATATACCGACCAAGGATCAGATTGCTGATATACTCACAAAGAACCTTGGACGTGTACAATTCGATTATCTCCGACGAAGATTAGGAATTACCTTTCACTAAGATACTAGTTAGGCTTGCCACCTGAAGATAGGGTGGACATAAAAGTTCACTGCCAGACACTTAGTGAGGGGGTGTGTTGGAAGTGTCGAAGTCACGACACCGTGTCACTCACGTGTCTGACGAGATCACTGACATTATACCGGAATACACGCTATCAACCAATAGGAAAGATACGG
>QLOY01002930.1:0-19878 GCA_003313965.1 Megacollybia marginata
TTATTTAGAGGCTGGTAGTGCCGAATCGAAAGATTTCAGGTCTGGAACAAAAACCAGCCTATCAACGACAGAACACATGACCTGCTAGTAGACAGGATACAAAGGAGAGCTCAAGCAGAAGAGTATATCTCTTCACTGACCTCTGTCTATTGCATGCAACTAACCACTCTTTGCAACACACTCACTTATGGGCATCAGATGGCTCCATGACACCCCCCTCTGCCTCTATATTTGAGAATGTACATTGGTCTCCAAAATTCAAGGAGTTGCATCCTCAATAATGCACGGAGAGATAATGGGCATGACCACCATACCTTTTATGAAAACCACAGGCTCAAGTGACAACCCTAAATAAATCATCTACACTGACCACAAGAACAGTATAACACTCATGGAAGACCTGAGGCTAAATGAAGCCCATGCATGAAAATTTGGCATATAAATGCTAGGTCTTATTACCATTGGCTGCAACAAATCCTCAAGGATGCCAAATGTAAACTGGCATTGGAATATACAAAGGCTCACACAACACGATCTGATGTGCTGTCCCTCCTAAATGCAGAAGCTGATCACTATGCCACTGTTGGAAATGAACCCTATAGACAACAATGATTAGCTCAGTCTCTATGATAGAACAACTAATATTATACCTATAGACAACAATGATTAGCTATAACTAAGTTAGTTCGTTGTCTGGTATAGTTGGAAAGGCCTACCTCAGTCTCTATGATAGAACGACTGAGGAAAGGCAATCCGAGCCAAACACTGGCTATATACGGTCACATGACATGACCTCGCATCCACCAGCTCAACACTCCTCCTCAAGGTCAATGTCAGGACATCACATAAAATAAGAGAAAACTCGACAGAGAACTATGATTCCACACTCCTCCTCACTCTCAACAAAGTCCCAACAGGCCGCGGAATCGAGTGAAAGGTATAATTGAAAGGGGTTTAGTAAAGACATCTGCAAGATTCGCAGTAGTCGACACGCGCTCAATAGTGATTTTCCGTTCATCTACACATTGTCGAATGAAGTGATATCGTATGTCGAAATGTTTGGATCGTGAATGGAATTGGGGATCAAGTGCGAGGCACACTGCACCATTGTTGTCACAGTAGAGGGGAACAGGTCCGTTAAGGCTCTTCTTCGGCAAAGGGATGAGTGAGAGCATCGTGCGCAGCCAAAGGCCCTCCTTGCACGACTCGGAAGCAGCGATATACTCGGCCTCTGTTGAAGAAGTTGCCACCACCTTCTGCTTCTTCGCAGACCAAGAGATGACACCTCCTCCCAAGGTGTAGCAGTAACCATAGAAGACCGTCGTCCATCCAGGCAATCCCCCCACGAAGAATCCGTAAACCCTTTCAGATCAATATGCTCACCTCCAAGTCGTAGTCGCATATCATGGGTACCCTTCAAGTATCGAACAATCCTTATCGCGGCATCCCAATGAGAGTGTCGGTAGCAATCTAGGAACTCGGAGAGTTTTCGAACCACATAAGAAATATCTGGACATGTTCCAATGCTCGGGTATAGCAACTGACCAATAAGGGATTGATACGGAAGTTTTGTCAGAGCAGTTCTCTCTTCTTCAGACAGTACCTCGTCAGCAGGAGGTCTAGTCAAGAAAGAATTAGTGTTCTCGGCCATTGGTGTGGTGACAGGATATGCGTCGGTCTGGCCGAATTCCACCACAATTCTGTCGATCATAGCCCTCTGTGAGATGAAGATTAAGCGGTTCTCCCTATCCCTTTCGATCTCAATGCCTAAGCAAAACTCTGCATCCCCTTCAGCAATAGTCCACTCCGATTCCAACTGAGCAAGGAAGTCTTGATTGGCCACAGGTGAGTTCGCCACAGAAAGGAAATCATCAACATGGACAGCAACAAGTACCATGTTCCCACCAGAGACCCGAACGTATATGCAATACTCACAGCCCAGACGCGTAAACCCCCAAGAAATCATCTTCGTGTGCATGGCCTTATTCCAAATACGGCCAGCCTGGTGCATACCATAGATCCCCTTTTCCACACACCAGATATACTCTTCCTTCCCTTCCTCCTTGAATCCTTCTGGTTGAGACATGAACTGAACCTCATCAGGATCCAGAACTCCATTCAAGAAGGCCTGCTTAACGTCAAACTGCTTCAAGTCCCAATCGAGTGAAGCCGCGATGTGTAGCAGAAGGCGGAAGGATTCCATACGGGCAGTGGGGGAAGTTGTCCAGTTGTAATCCCGACCTAGAATCTGTTCATAGCCACAAAGTACGTATCTAGCTTTGAACCTAGTCGGTTTGCCGGCCTTGTCTCGCTTCACAGTGAGAACCCATTTGCCCTTCAGAACTTTGCGATTGATGGGCACTTCGGAACGAGGTACAAGTGTAAAAACCTCCATGTCTTCCATCCTGTTAATTTCAGACTGGCAAGCTTGACACCATTGTTCTCGATAATCTGTCAGCATGGCCACATGGAAACTAGTGGGATCATCAATATCTGGTAAGTCTTCACCCAGAGCCACCAGTCCATCCAACATATCATCCAGGTCATCAAAAGGTGCCAAGGAATCGGGGCCATGTTCACCATGCCGAATGGAATCTAGAAACGCAGATAAAGCTTCTTGATTCTCGGTAGAAGCCATACCCTTTTTCATTACCCGCTCTACCCGCTTTGCTTTCCTCGCTGCTTTTCCAGACTCCTCCTCCATCATAGCTGCCTTCTTGATTGTAGGTTTAGACTTTCGTTTCATATTGGTAGGTATGTCGTCTTCATCTAATACTGTTTCAATAGTTGTAGCCGTCTTCGCCGGAGTTTGATTGACCTCAGAGGGTCCCGGCTCAGGATCTACAAGCGGCAATGGGTCTACCGGAGTTGAAGAAGCCTCTGAGGGCCCTGGCGTTGAGTTGACCACTTCTTGATCCTCCTTTGCCAAATCCCTAACAGGGTGAGGATCAGGTTGAGAGTCTGAGGGAAGTGTGTGCTGAGGTGAGACACAGACGACATGTTCCGATGCATTGATGACATGACCAGGCTGGAAAACTCGTTCTCTTCATCCTTCTGCTCTACAAAACGTACGTGGAAAGATTCGACCACATGCCGAGTGGGTCTGTGATAGCAGTGATAAGCTTTCGAGTTCCGAGCATAGCCAATGAACACAAATTCTTCACTTCTCAGACTAATTTTCGCATTATTCAGCTGGAGGACAAAGGCCTTACACCCAATCTCCTGCATGTGAGACAGGTCTGGCTTTTTCCCTTCATAGAGTTTGTAAGGAGTCTTACCAGCCTTCCGACTTGCAGTCCTAGCCCGGGTATATGCGGCTGTCGCCATGAATTCGTCCCACTGATTTGGTGGCAACTCGCAAGAAATCTGCATTGCCCTAGCCTGATCCATCAAAGTCAAATGGATCCGTTCTCCATGGCCGTTATGCGCAGAAGTATCTGGAGCAGTGAACGACAGTGAGATACCACGCTCTGCGCACCACTTGTCAAAGCGGTCACTCTTCAGTTCACCCCGGTCAATGTTAATGAATACAATCTTATGTCCAGTCCTGACTTGCTCCCGGTTAGCCCAAGCAACCACTATGTCGTAGGCCAAGTCTTTTGATTTTGCTCCGAACGACCATGGGAACCCAGAGTAATCGTCGATAATGTCCACACTGTATTTATTTTTCGATGATGACAAGATATGCGGTCCACAGAGGTCGATAAACACTTTCTTCAGAGGATGATCCGACTTCAGACCTTCCCGAACTTTCGGCACACTACTCCTTCACTGTTTTCCCAAGATGCAACACGTACAGACAGGTGGGTGAGAGGATAGGTCAATTGGCATTCCTTCAGCCAAGTTCTTTGTAGCCATATCAAGAATAGCTTGATTGTTAACGTGACCTAGCCTGCGATGCCAAGTGTCAAGGGACAGGATATGGGCAGATTGGGAGAGGAACACACAATCTTCCGGGAGTGCGGAAACAACAGAATTTTTGACAGGATGGACAATAGATAGGTGGTTCAACTTGTAAACATTACGGCCTGGTATAATTTCACCGGTGGCTACCAGCACATTCCCAGCCTTCTTGTTATGAATTTCAGAATGAGGGAAGTTGAACAAAGTGGTGAAGCCAGCCTTTGCCAGTAGAGCAACCGAAATCAGATGTACTGTGCTCGTTGGTATAAACAGCGCTGGTTCGAGTAGCATAAAAGATCCTTTCGCGACCTTGATCTTGATCGCACCAATGCCCGTCGCCTGCACCGTACTCCCACCTAACCCTCAAACACATCTAGGCATAACAAGCGGGCATAACGAAATGAAGTCCGCACGTTCACAAGAAATATGGATCGATGCACAAGAGTCAGAGAGGTAGGGAGAATCAGCGTCCACAAGAGAGTACTGGGAAGAAGAGGTCTGCACAGAGGCAATAGTAGCCTCAAAACTGACATCTTCCTTGCACGCAGAATGCCAATCCACGGCTGCATAAGGAGACGGATCCTCGAGCATTAGCGAGGCTTCATACTCACTAATGTCGGCCACTGTCATCGACGCGTGAACACGAGCATCAATAATTGATGAAATAGGTGATGTGGACAGAGAAGTGAGGGCAGAGAAGTGAGCCTCAGCTGTCGCAGCAGTAGTGGAGGAAGAGGAAGACCTTGACTTCGCATCCTCCCTCTGTTTCGCACGAGCCTCTGCTACGGTCTTACTGGCCATCCCCCCTCCTTCCTTCACACAATATGGCAAGGTATGGCCCTCACGGCCACAGTTGGTATTCGGGCATTTCAGACGCGGTTTAGAAGTCGACTGTGCGACATGAGCTTCGGTTATAGTAGTTGAGATATCCGGCTCTTTTGGGTCGGTTTGTTCTCTGGCAATCCGGTTGATGATGGAAGCAGAAGAAAAGGGAGATTGTTTCGTGGCCCCAGCAAGAGAGTTATCGATATCCCGATACAGAACAGGGTAGCTCTTCTTGAGAGCATGAACAAGAAGCAGAGACAAGAAAAGCTCCGGAGAAGGAGCGCCCATAGCCCAAATAGCCTCATTGGCAGTCCGAATCTGCTGAACGGTCTGATCAAGCAGAACATTACGTTTGAATTCGATAGCGAGCGCATCCGCAATCATCGTAAGTTGAGAAGTCGGACCACGCTGTTCATGACGAGTTTTCAGGGCAAAGTACATGTTGGATGCAGTGAGAGCGGGATCCTTCACATATTCCTGCTCAATAGAGGACATCTTCGAGCGCATGAAGGAGCATACAGCTTTATCATTCATCCTCCAGTTACGATGAGCAACAGGCTCCAAGGAGGGAGCAGGTGGTAGGTACGACGGATCCAAATGGAGAGAGAGGAAGCCGTACATGCCAATGAAGGTCTGGAGGCTGTGATCCCAGCTAAGCCAGGTCCGTGCAGAATAATCTAGAGTGGGTGTATCTGGGATCCATGCGGAAGGGGAAATGGATTGATGAACCACAGACAGATGGGTTTTATCAAGCCAGGCGGCGTCATGCACAGGATTTTTCGAGCATTGCTGCAGGAGGTAGGAGGCAAAATCTGCACACGTACCAGGGGACATTTCCTCGTCCTTCTGGGATTTCACATCAACCACCGAAGGTTTCGTACCCATCAGGGTTTTTGAGTCGCTGCTGGACGGATCGTCGCGAGGTTTCGTCAGCATCACTGGTCAGATGGTGAGATGTGAAGAAATGTAAACCGCCCATGGGGATACGCGACGGAAATAAAAAGTGAGTCGAGGAAAAACTAAGACAATATTGGCATTGTAGGGACACGTTCAAAATAGGCCCATAACCTGTTGGAAACGAACCCTATAGACAACAATGATTAGCTATAACTAAGTTAGTTCGTTGTCTGGTATAGTTGGAAAGGCCTACCTCAGTCTCTATGATAGAACGACTGAGAAAAGGCAATCCAAGCCAAACACTGGCTATATATGGTCACATGACATGACCTTGCATCCACCAGCTCAACAGCCACCACATCGCAGAACCACTTCCATGAGCTACCCACAGCCCCAATCCCAACCTTACACCTTCTGCTCTGACTCCCTGGGATGGATTGAGTCCAATATCAGGAATTTTGTAGAGAAAACTATGGAAATGAACACAATAAAGGCCCTCTCACTTACTCACACTACAACCATGTCCACTGCCCTTTATGACAATCTACTGGTACCAGACTTCCTATATGTAAGGGCTCTGAGTGTGTATTCAGCCACAGTTCAATTATATGCACAGTCCCACCAGCTTCCCACCACTGCTGTCCTCTTCCAAAGGAAGAGGTTACCTTCAGATAGCTGTTGACTGGGTTGTCAACAGCTAAGTGACATCCATTGAGTGTCCTCAGTATGAGGGTTGGAGATGGCAAGAGGCTGATGTCATAGCCACACAAACAGGTAAAATTCTTCAACAGCACAACCTATCAAACGAGTTGACCACCATGATTGTCAACATCACAAAATCCTTATTTCAAGACTCAGAGTGCTGGCCTCTATCCTGCACTACTTACTTTTTAGGTCACACCCCTTCTCTCACCAACCTCCTATCTAACCAAACCAATCAATTTGGTGATCAAACTGTGCTTAAAATCAGATGCAGTTTGGCCACAGAATGGCACAATCATTCAATAAGGTTGGCTGGAAGGATTTATGGTGACTACGTGAGAGAGATGGCAATTTTGGAATCATCCTAAGATGAAACAGGGGAGACACAAGTTGGGTTTGTCAGGGATGCTATCTGTAGCCACTCAAGTTCATTATATATGGACATAGGCAAATATCACATTGAAAATATAGAGCTGGTGAAGTCTGGGAAGACCTTGGAATGTCCCTACAACAGCATGGAGCATCTTGAGTTTGTCCTACAGTGTCCTGATCTATCCTCACTTTTGTGGAGGTGGCTTGGGAATGGTTTGAAGTGGTTCAGGATAGATTAAGTGTGCTACCTGTTGAGTCTTCCTAGGCCTCACCAGGCCTATGTGCCCTAAACTGAAGATTACCTTCCCAGGACTGCCAGAACCATCCCAGGACCAAAACTAATGAAGTGACAGGGTGGCACTTGGCTTTACCACCCCCTAGGGTTGTTCAAAGTAGCCACTTTTTGGTTAATTTTTGATTTTACTTTTTCTTTCCTTTTCACTCTTCCAGGGATCAAATCCAGCTCTATCCTCCTTTTGACTTAACAAAGTGTTAGACCTAGATGTTATTGTCCCTCTGACCAACTCTGACCACCAAGCTCCAGCATTTGGCCAGGGGATAGAGAAAAAGGTGAGAAAAAGGCATTCAAGGGCTCAGCAGCCCTCTGTGGCTTAGGTGTGGCACAAGCTGTTTGGCTCTGTTACTACCAGGCTACTATGCCTGCATCAAGCAATCTCAGACCTCATCAGGAAGTTCCAGGTTTTTTTTGCCTTTTTGGGCTTTTTTGCTTGCTAGGGACTTTGTCAGGAAAATATGGCTGCTGTCCCAGGGGATTGGGGAGGCAGGTGGAAGCCTACCATATCTTACTGTCATGTAAGTGGGTTGGGGACACAGTGTGACAATATAAACAGGTATGCTGAGCGACATGTAAGGGATGGCAATCTCAGTTATTTTGAGCTTGCCAAGAAAATGACCCTACCTTTTTTACTTGTCACTTATTGCCTTTTATCGGCTTTACTAGAGAGTCCTGATGCTTGGTTCTGATGCTGACACTGAATCCAATGCTTCTGATGTGTCTGCATTTTCAGCCATTCCCATCATTAGCTCAGCATCTTGTACCTCCTCCATTGATTCTGATGCTAGCAGTACACCTTTTCTGAGCTCACTCTCACTTGACTCTCATAGACAGTGAGAGAGAAAACTAGCTTGCTTCTAGAATCCATCCATGTGCTTGAACTGCCAAGAACAGTCAACTTTCTCTTTACTTTTCTCTTTACTTTGATAACTTCCATCATACCTCACCTATCAGATTTCATTGCAAGCTTTGGGTTTCCCCAACTGTGTTTGACAATGTTTCAGATTCAGAAACCTACTGGGGGTGTAGTGGCAAGGGGGCACCAGGCCAAGAATCCCATACTGGACATTAGTAGATAGGTCCACCATTGAGGGTCTTAGAAATTCAGTTGACACTCAATTTTTGGGGGATTATATGGTTTGATTTAGCTGTAAAGCTCTTAAAACAACATGAAAGACTTCCAAACAACTATTCCTCATGGTGATACAGCTTCAAATGGCTTATTGACTCAATTCTATGCTGGGTCACATGATGGTATAACTTGGGTATGATGTATCAGGATGTCAGCTGTAGATGTGAGTTGGCACAGGCAGACAGGATAAGAGTAGATAAAATAATACATTACATTGTTTCATATAGGTATAAACCTCTTCCTACTCTGAAAAGCTGGATCTGGAGATGTTCTTGCCTAAAAATGTACACATGACCTTGTGGTAGGTCCAACCAGAAGGTCCTTGAAAAATAAAGACCGAGGGCCGGTCAAGACCGGCACAGCCCGCTACCTCTTCACAGCACATAAAAACTCTATTTTTGAAGCAAGTACAGTACTGACAATCTATCAAATTGCAATACAACAGGGTGCATGGCATTTGGCACCATTTACCCATGTATATTGTATATGCAACAAAGCGTTCTGAATTTGGTCGACGGCGTGGGTGTCTTCTGAGCCCCAACCGAATAAAGTTGTTCCCGTGAGGTCGTCTACTCTATGATGGAACATAGTGCAGCCTGCAGAGGGATCTTCCTCTGCTCCTATGTGTGAGTATCCCAAAATGTAACCTTTGTCTTTCAGTTGTGCTTCGTAAGTTGCGCATTTGGCATCTGAGTGTCGATCCTTGAATTTGGGACCAGCAATGCTTTGTTTTTGATGAAGGATGTGGTTTGGGTAGAAACTGAAGAAGCGGTCTGAGTGAAACCGCTGGCGAAAGTGGTAACATTTTTGCTCAGGAGGAAGGGAAAGACAGAGTAGTGCGAAGTGCTGTAGATTTTTATAAGTTGTTTTGTGTTGAACTGGTGGTTGTTACATGTAGACATGGACTGTGTTGTAAACTAACCTTTGTAACCTCCACTTTGATGGTTCGATGTGGCCTCTGTTTCCCATACTGTCATAGCGTCATTGTGGAAAGTGATAAGGTAGTCGGGGGTTTTTGTCAGCAAAGAAGGTAATCAGCTCATCGATAGCCACGTTGTCTATGACAACTTCCAGCAGCAATCTGTGATGTGTTGAAAAATGTGCAGCCAGGAGGTGATCTCCCACAAAGAGGATACGAGGAAGCAGGCCACATAGGCAGAGGGGGGAGGAAGGAAAAGATCAACGGGACAAGATCTTGTGAAGCAACAATGGGCTGCATTTTAGTACAGATGGACCAAAATTCAATGGACTCAACGACAGTAACTGAAGGATGGGAATCAGAAAGGGCTTTGCGGAAATTGTGACGCCAAACAATGGCAATGTAAGCAGAACATGTTGTCGAGGGGCAAAACCAGCAGGAGTTAAGTCCATATTCGTACCCGGTTCTTTGCGTGCTAATCGGAATCTGGTTTGGCGTGATATCCATTTCTGTATAATGAAAGAATCTGTCCATGTTGTTGCGCAGGTAGGTGAGATCATCAAATGTGGAGCTCTGACTGTGATTTGGCAGTAGACGACATTCCTGTTGGTCAGGAAGAAGTCAAGGCTCATGTGACGACATACGGCAGACTCGGCCAGCCTATTTTCGCCTTTGCCGAACAAACGTGTTTGGCTCTTTGTATGCATATCACCTTTGCGAGGTTTTGTTAGCACACAGAGCATGTACGTAAACTTACTGGAGGTGGCCTGAGTTCTGTGTCATTTTGAGCGGACACTGGAACTCATCTCGGAGGAGAAAGTTCTAAGTTGAGTTCCAATCCCGTTTTGGCGTTGTATTACAGTATTGAGATTGCTGTTCTCAAGATTTAGAACAAGTTCTTCACTATTGAGCAATTCCTCAAGTCCGCGGTCAGCTAATTCCCTGCTAGCTATATGCACAAGCTCACTGTCCGCATGTCACGCAAGAGTTGAAAGTTCCAGCAAATGTTGCCTTTTTAACTCGTCGTGTACATCCTGCTGCAGATTACATGATATCTTGGATCATTGGAAGGGTTGTAATACCATCAGACCCTGTAAAAACTTAACCCTAGAAATCATCACATATGGAGATTCAGAACCGGAACATGACTGCAAATCAACAACAATATTGTCAAGGGAGAGACCTTGAGACTTATGTGCAGTCACAGAGAAGGCAGGCTGTATGGGAAGTTGTGTATGTTTGATCTTACGCTTCTTCTTCGAATGCGGGTGGACAAACATCATTTCAGTTTCATCTTGTAAAGCGACTCCATGGTTTTTTCAAGTCCAGGTAAGGGCTCCCTGACTATGTCCTCCGACTCAATAACACAGGAAGTCGCATGCCGGAAACCATCGGAATCCACCCAATATTGAACAGATTTAAGTGTTCTGATGGTACCATTAACAATGCCATTGGAGACATCAAAATTTGTCATCAACATAACAGGCATTCCGATTACCAGCGGGATACACCCAAGTCGGTTATTTGTTGTAGATGAGCTTAGCATTTGCAGATGAATTTTTAAACCAGGATCACTAATAACATCCCCACAGTGTTTATCGGTGGAGTAGTACCAGTACAGGTGCTGTCCACTCTGCCTTGCGAATGCCTCGGTAGCTGCAATGTTCAATGCATCTTTCGTTGCATTCTCAGATACAATGATGGGAGCATTGTACCATCTGGAAATGTCCTCTTTCGCAGCCAGTCGTTTAGCAAGTCGGCCGTTCAGGAAGTCATAATCATTTGCTGAGCACTTACCCTCACGCAAACACGTCAGTAGTGATATCAAGTCCTCAGCACCCGAGCCTCGCTGACGTTCAACTGTTTGGAGAACGATCACGTTCCTGATCGACATCCAAAGAAGTTTACCATATATGTTGTGAAGATTACCCTTTTCGGTCGAGTTGTTTTGGTTTGTGCCAAATTTAGCATACAACCTCGTTTCACCAACAGCTGGAAGTTGACAGAAATCGCCAGCAAATATAACATTGATACCCCTGAACGGTAGGCTGCACTCTTTCGCAATTGTCAAAGCAAGGTGGACTTTGTATAACATTCAGCAGCCGATCATTGAATATTCATCTATGAACAAAAAATCAACATTTGCCCACATTTGAATGAGCGATTGACGTGTTGTGGTTGGCATCTGATCACCTTTCAAAGCAGACAGTGCAAGAGCAGAATACAATGTTTGGCTGTGAATGTTGCGTGCTGCAATACCCATAAAGGAGGCCAAACGAAATCTATATAGCTGGTTTTTTTTGGACAGAAAGTCCTGCGCTGCATGGATTATACGAGATTTTCTGGTGCCAGCAGCTCCAGTGATGATAAGCTTGAGAGGCTCAGGTCTAGTTCAAAGGCTTTGGTCAATAATGAGCTTATAAGCAATGGTTTGTTTTGGGTTAAGGTTCCATGTCTGTGCAACAACAGCAGGGTCAACATTCATTGATATTGCATTTGTCATTGAATTCGATGGTTGTAGCATCATAAGAGACGAGATACCAGTTTCGACAGGAGCTGCAGAGGAGTGTTGCAGTATTGTAGATATTTTGTCAACAAATTGGACTCAATAGACGTTAACACGCATGAAGTAGCGGGTACCTGTAATGTATGTTGCACACCTTGCACATCTGCACCCCCTGATTTCCACTGTTTCCGACGTTGGTTATATGCATCCCTCCAAACACGTTTCATGGTATCATCGACACGTAACTGATGACATTGCAAAGTTTTCATATTCGGTTGTGACCCAACGGGCCGGTTATCATTAATTAAACCACTAATTTTCGCATGCTTGAGACATTCATCGACTGTTGCAGTGCTTCTTTTAATCTTGTCCGACCACGACTGATCAATATCTTTCAGATGAGCCAAGACGTCTGTCTCATCTAGATCGTCGACATCTGCAGGCAAACCACATGCTCTATTTTCGGTTTGTTCGGCTCTCCATGCCTCAGCACGACGCTCGACATTCCGTTTCACAAAATGATCGTCTCGTGAGTCCTTACATTCGTGGAGTATTTGCATGTTGTTGATCAGTTCTAAGAAATGTGGCTCACAAGTAGAGGTAAAACTATCGAACACTTCTGTCCAGGAATTGTTGATAGGTTTCAGGCTATCGAAGTCCATCCATGGTTTCAGAAGGATTAGCATAAGACGTGCATGGCGCTCTTTAGTGTCTGCACGATCATGTCTAGGTATTGACTGGCCAAGAGGTACAGGAATTAAACGCATATCGTGTTTTTGAATCTTTTGATAGTGAGTCGAACACTCAGGATGCATGCTAGAAAACTCAATGCGCGGACGCCTTCGTTTTGTTGATTTCAGATGTTTGTTCTGGTGAATATGCAAGTCCCACACACATGGCTGAGCGGCATCATCACCAGCTTCATCAACATCAGAGTCATCACTATCAGATTCAGATGAGTTCAGCTGTTGATCGAGGACGTCTTCTATTACACCAGTGTCATAATGCTCATCAGAAAACTCAGCCTGTTCATCATCCAGTCGTTGTCGCTTATGGCTTTTCGAATCGGCAATTTTGGACACCTTCTCAATGCGGGATACATAATCCCACAGAGACACATCTTCCAGTTCAGAGCTTCGACAAAGGTAATTCTCGAGGATTGACAGACATGTTACTAAATTGTTCGACTCGTCCAGATGCAACACGACCTCATCATCATCCACACCGCGAACTGTCGGATCATCAGCAGCAATAGCAACTGGAGACAGCTCATCATGGACATCTACCGAGTGCATATCATAATCATCAGGGTTGTGGTTCAATGGACCTGAAGGCAGCGTTGCGGAGAGTGGATCAGTATCTTCAGCATCAAAAGGAGAAGAACAGGGTTGGAGGTCAGGATCATCTTCATTGGGCAACATCACCGTGTTCGATATGTAGGCACTGTCAGTAGCTATTGGTGTAGAGTTGTTGGGTCCTGCTGAGGCGTCACTGAGCGGCATAGCTTTATTCACATAGTTTTCGGGACTAGACCAGTTGAAAGAGACGAACTTGTGGCTGGTAAAGTGATCATCGTAGTCCATGAGATAAGAAATCACTTGTGGAGCACACAGTTCCTGATGTGAGAGCATTGCATAAGCACAACGTTGTAGCATATGTTTGGCCCGAAATGTCATATCGTCCTCAGTAGGGTCATATTCTCCCAATCTGGCAACAGCTAATTCCAAAGCAGCATACGCAACATGTGTTTTCAGTTGTGTTTTTGTGATGTAATCCGTTATATAGTAAAGAATTGCCTTGGCTGAAACACCAGAGCCCACAAACTTAATATCCATGTTACATCTAATGCATTCAAGAATAGTGGTATTAAAATTGTTCACCAGCCCATCCAAACACCGCAAGGTAAGCTCACCAGTATTAGGATTGAAGCAGGAAATGGGTCGATGATTAGCTTCATCCATGTCAAACCGACAACTATGGGCGTCGTATTTATAGCATGTAGCCGAATGTCAATGGTACTGGCACTTCTGAACAAGTGGGTTACGATCTCTTTTGACATAATCCTGCTCATTGTCACAATTAGGGGGAACTGGAGGTCTACGGACAGTACATGGGTGATATTTCGGCAAGTCTATTTCGACATCAGGAGGAATACAATTCGAAATTGTCATTTAAAAACTCTATAAGTCGTTGCATGAAGTCATGATCTTCCTCAAGAACACGTTGCTTAATTTGATCAGGATTCAAACCACCTTCTACCCATATCAACATATGACAATGTAATGTACCACAACCTTGAGCCTCGACACAACGGTAGTAAGCTTTCACATTTCCTAAAATGCCTTTGTCCCGATGGAAAATATTAGGATCATAGCCCAGCACTGCTTTAATAAATGCCTTCATATATAGATTGAAAAACTTAGCAGTTGCAAATGGATTTTCCGCAACAAGTATGCTCTGTTTGTAGTTGTCATATTCAGAGGGAAGAACGGTATCCACATCAATGTCGGACAAGGGGGTGGCAGGGACGGCACTCCGTGACATCACGTGGAGGGAGGGTCTCTGGGGCTGCTGAAAATCAAGTTTGTATGTCACTTTAAAATTTATTTCTGAGGGTTGGGGCATATTGGAATTACCTCAAAATCATCTCTACACATATAGATCTATCCTAGACTGTGGCAGAGCCCTTAGATGCTACTAGCCAATGCAGCTGAACTATATGATGTAATGGCACATGACTTGCACATGACTCTCTGTCATACTAGCTGCATCACTATGTCATGCTCGAGGCATGTTTTTACGTGGCTTATAGGTACATACAATTGTTACTACCCAGGAATTGAACATAGAGTCAGATGTAGCCTACTTTTAAGAAAAACTTCCCATTTCAGATGATCACATGCTGGGAATTTTCCTTTTTTGGAGGGAGGGAGGGTCCCTAGGACTGCCGAAAATCATAATTGTACATGATATATGATATTGCCATCCCGCTACCCCCTTGATGTCGGAGCCTGCCAAAAAATGGACCAAAGGATTATGAACATCGGATGGATTGATTGTCAAGTAGAAACTCAGTAGTCCTTGGTCAATCATTAGTGCTTTCAGTTCAGAACATTGTTTAACCTTGGACGCAGCAGAACCCTGAATATTGGAAGACACGGCATTAACTTGCTTCATAAGTTCGAGCACTTGTTTCTCCTCCTCAGTGTAGCCGGAAACATTGTTAACATTAGCAATCCATTCAGAGACAGTGTGAATAGCCACTCATCAAGTCTAGCAAAGCGAGCAGCAACCGACTCAAAGTTGTGTTTCTTGGCCTTGAGACCAACACGTAGAAGCATCTCACGACGTTGTAGAATATTGAAAGCTGTGAACAGAAACGAGTAATGTATCTGAAAGTGCCGGTCATACAAACTGAACAAATGTTTAATATGACGACACATTGAGACTTTGACTCGCCGGTTTCGATCACGGGGGAGGCTCCGATTGTGCTCAGCTGACCTGAAACAATCACCGACAACAAGATGTCAAAGAATAATGTACTGCAAATGGTCTACAGACATATCTCGAGTGCAATGAAGACCATGCAATTGTATAAGTTGTTGTAGTACATTAGTGTCGTATGAGAAACAAGACAAGCGAATACCCAACCCCCGAGACCTTACAATATTATCATAAAACACTGATACAGCATCCAGAAGTGCAGACTGAACATGAACTACAGTAGACGATGACGAGCCAGTCAATGAGGAAGAAGCATCAGAATCACAACAGGTAACAGGGTCACTTTGCAAAGACAGAGATTCAGAAAACGGACCCGTTGGATGTTCCAACGGGACAAGCGAGGACACGTAAGGGTCAACGCTGTTGAAGGAAGCTGAAAATCATTTGAAACACAGATTATATGAAAAAAGAATATGCACAATGACGAGTGACCACCACAGAATCAATCCAGTCCCGGCCAAGCACCAGACAACCAATAGAGCGGGAAGGAGAAAGAGAAAGAAGACGGGAGAAAGAAAAACCGTCGACATATTCGCACAAGATGTGGGAGGGTCCGCCATGGAACCAAGGATGAGGGCAAAAAGAAGTGGAAAGACGGCCATCGCAAACAATGGGAACCAGGTTTCCATCGAAGAAGGCGCAAGCGACAGACACAGACATGATGATAGAGAGAGGGAACAAAGGGCAGTTTCAGAGACGAGACAAGAGGTGTTTTAAAGGAAACCCAGACCGAAGTTAAAATAGAGTGGAGCGGGTCCACATGTATGCAAGGGGCTACCGGAAATAGAAATCGTCACACGATGTAGGGAGGTAGGTACCCCCACCGAGCCGGCTTAAAAAATTTTTCTGCTACATCTCAGAATGACTTCATAGTAGCCTATATCAGCATATAGAGTACAAAAAACAACTTTTTATAGCTTATAAAACAATATTGGACTGCATTCAGAGCCACAACAAGCTGTGACCTGTCGGTCCTCAGGATTAGGTAATTACTCCCAAGCGCTTCGTTCATTTTAGCCGTGCTCCTCCAGTGCACCCATGGACTGTTGGTTTCAGATGCAGGCAGGCAGAATAATTCACAAACTGTATCAATTGAGTAAGGGCTGTGAAACTGGTTGAGTCAAGGTTGAGTAGGTCACTGTTTTCCACAAGTTTTCCATCACTACTTGATTTCAAACTTACTCTCATACTGTAGCATCACCTGGCATATCTTGACCCACCTCTTGAGTATGCACCAGAAAACTGATATGCATGGAAAGAATGCCAAGCGGCGGCATAGGTTCGTCGGTGCAACAATATATGACGTGTAAACCAAAAAGGGAAGATCATTCCCAGCATGTGACCGTTTAGGTATAGGTACCCCCCGACCTCGACCTTAATCAACAGACCGGGATCGTGTGTGGCAATATAATGCCGGCACCCCCTTGCATGTATGATCAAAGCCGGCATCACGGCAGAGTTCAAATGTATTGAATCTTTGTTTACATGTAAACAAAACTTACCCAAAAAACTGATTGCACACCAAACCTTAAATTAGGGGGCCCTAAAGCCCTCTACCTAAAGGTAGCGGGAATTAGTCGATGTGCAGTACTGAATTATATTTCCTGTACCCCCTTGTGTAGTGGGACTGGGTTGAAAGTACATGGATATGGATCAATAATAGTGATGTTACGGCCCGGCTTGGCCTGAAAGCTGTGGCTCCAGGCTGGCTTGAAGCGGCTCAGGCTTGTCAAAATCCAAGCCTGAGCCCAAGGTTACAGCTCAGGCTGGCTCAGGCTCGGCCTAGGCTCAAGCCGCGGCTTACAGCCACTTAATGGAGAGTAGAAGTAGTATTACATAATCTACAACAACGTCGCTCAACGTCGTCGTTGTCATCATCTGCAAGATCAAGTGATTGTTCCCAAGAAACCCCACTGTCCTCTTCACCCTCTAGCCTAGCATAGCAAAAATGAATAGGAGAAAGCATACCAAGTAGGCCTTTTTTGCAAAATTTTTCACAACCTACAACAACGGTTAGGACGCTCTGCATGGAACACCACACCAGCAATGACAACGACAGTGAGGTAGACAAAACAAAATGTGTTTTCAAACCCAGGCCTGATTCTATTTGTAATTTGAGTAACTGATACACGTCACCCATTGTATGTGTGAATTAGTCAGTGATGTCAGCCACATTCACCTTCTTTGAAGGGGTGGACTGCACTGGCACGAGCCTCGGAAGCATCAGCAGATCCGATGCAGACTGTTATTACCTCACAAACAGCGGTTCGTCCAAGTCAATCAGTTATTCTGGTGTCCCCAATCAAGTTGAGTTCTTCGAGTACCAAGTAGGAAGGCCGCGGCCCAAGCCACGGCTCACAGCCTGGCAAAATTGAAACCTGAGCCGTGAGCCGTGTAAAGCCGTGTTTTAGGCTCGGCTCGGCCAGGCTTGAACAGGCTCGGCTCGGCCGGCTCAGCGGCTTGAGCCGAGCCGTTAACATCACTAATCAATAACCAATAGATTCTTTTTACTCCCTTGTCTTTGACCTTTTCTTGACATGTCTTGATCATTATATAGACTTCCGAGTCCTCTCTGAGTCATCCTACACTCAGTTAGAATTGACACAAATATGCTGATGGGCCTCCGAGTCGGTTTTGAATCACAGGGGCCGGGCTCAACACGAAGACTGTCAAATAAATGAATCTAATCTCAGAATTGATTGGGGTAAGTACGTAACTTGAAGGTTTCTGACATGAAAGATAATAAATAACGTCGCAGGGAGGGTGTAAGTCTAACTTTAGCTCGCTTCTGGGCTTGATCTTCTTCTTGTGTAGGTGCTAGCTTACGCTTTTCCCTGGCCAAAGGTGCAGCCATGCCAAGTTCAGATGGTGAGTGCACAAACTCTATCTCGTGTGCTTCCTTTAGGCTGCCATCTGGATTGACGGCATCCCCTGCTGGTTTGGTGAAATCTCTGGTGGTGGTGTTGATAGAAAGGCTTGGCTTCTGAAAAGACAGCGTTGTTTGACGTGTTGTATCACCAGTGTTGGAATTTTTTTCGGTTTCTGAACAATATTGGTGCGTCTGATAAAAAAAGGGTAAAGAGACTGACCAGTCCCAGCCGTTGGATAGCCCAATGCACGCTGCGAAGGTGCCCCTTTTCGTTTAGACTCTATTATATTGTTGGGATCGACTTCCTGTCTTCCACCGGGCATTCTATGGAAATGATGGTACGAAGGCAAATAATAAGGTGGCTTAGTACTATATATACCACGTACTAGAGCCTGAATCAAGCTCAATTAGCAATAATAAGTATGCTTACGTCTGATAGTAGGAGTTGCTACGTATTGAACTACTTTATGCTTTAACGTGACTTGGCGTAAATACAGTCAACTGGCTGAGTCTGGCGCAGAGGGTCAACAGGGCTGACCCAAAGTCAACCCTTGGCCAAGAATAACACCTGTTGCTGGCCCTCGACCCGCGCTACAGGTCCAGGGCCAGGATTTTCCCTGTGTTGGCCCTGGCCCTCGGGTCGGGCCGAGGTCGGACCTGTGGCCAAGAGGGTCAGGCCCGGACCGCGACCAATCTACTGAGGTCAGACACAAGTTCTGAATCAGGTTGCTGGCAGTTGATCATCATCGGTGCACTATGGTAAGAAACAAAGTCGCGCGACAAGCCTGAGAACTCTACGCCACCGCAAAACTAAAGCTCTTACCAAAGTGAGAAAGTTACTTGGGCATACTAGAAGGAAGAAGGTGTACACATGACATGGCCTACGCAATGCACATTGCATGTGCCATGAGGCGTCCGCTTGCAAACTTGAAAGTGCCAAATATAGGCAACCTTCACTGAGTCGGAAGGCCTGAACGACGCCGTTATGCTGCGAGCCTTACCGCTGACGTTGTTTAGGCCCACGACAGGCGCGTAAAGTATCAGGTGATGAGTATGGGTATGATGTGACAGATGCACATTTAATCCCGCGGCCGCGTCTAGAGGTCCGCGGCCGCGATAACATTGCAATTTCTTAGATCTTGTTTCTATATCACTAGTAAGCTATATACAAGCCATATTGATATAGTTCTGTGTAATACACAATGCAGACAACTGCGAATGGCAAGTTCGAGCACTATGGCGGAGTTTCAAAATGTGACAGTGACAGGTACTGTTCGACTTGATACTTCTGTTTTCAATGTCAAAACATTATCCGCATTGGAGTGAGTCTAGAGTAGCAAACATGTCCGTAATAAAAGTATATGCCATCAATAAAGCAAAAACCTAGTTATTGACACGAATGAACTTTGAAAGCCTCAATGAATGTGGATTAAAAGGTAAATAAGGAACGTTTCGCAAAATGAGTGACTTCTTGACGTGATAACTAATTGGTAAGTGGAAGATTGAGCTTATATGTCGTATCCCAGGGCCCAGTTATAGTACTGGGATCAAAGTAAGATCCACCAAACTGAGGTATAACAAACCGTGGTGCCGATGACACCCTGAGTCCGGTCTGAGTTTGAGGGTCTTTATGATCTGGCATGGGAAAAGGGTCTGTCTGAGCCTTTTTTGGATGTCCTGATTCCTTCTCGGAGTCTCCTGTGTCTTCGTCATTGCGCTTTCGCTTCAGGATAGGTTTGGCTACTCAAAACAAGCAGGTGAGTTAGGATAGTTGTGTCTGTAACCGCTTACCTGATGCTTTCATTTTTCCTTTGTCCCTTTTCGGACTCGGCGGAGGAGTCACTATAACAATCAGATTGAGGAAATCTCTTGCTAAGTGACTTACCAGTGTAATTCGACGATGCTTCATCATCTGAAGAGACAGCTGAGTCGGAACCGATCACAAGACTTGATG
>QLOY01002932.1:0-33833 GCA_003313965.1 Megacollybia marginata
TTCTAGGCAAACGAGCCCTCAACGGAGAGGAAATATCGGTTGATGCTACAGATCTCTGCCTCGCAAAGAAACACTGTGGTGATGCTCACTTTCCTGCTAGCATAACCCTTCAAAAAGTTGCTCCCGCAAATCAGATCTACGTGCAGCCGTACACGCAGCCTTGCACCGCCGACTTTTCCGACGAGGAGGAGGACTCGTATCCCCCGTGCCGTGTTCATCGAGATAATCTCGTTGTGGAGAATATCACCCAAGGGGCCTTTTCCAACCGTTGGCTCGATCCTTCCGGACAAGCATATACCCATACCATGGATTACAACGATGAAAAAAGCAACCCCGGCAAGGTGCGCAGTGGAGACGCCAATGAACTCTTTTCTCAACCAGTGCCCCTATCAGCGACAAGACATTGTCAAAGAGGGGATAACTCAAGAAAGCGAACCGGAGGACTTGGTCGAGTGTGAGGAAGAAGATTACACGAATATCCGCGGGGACCCTGATTATGCCGATGAAGAGGATGTGACAGATGATGATGATGGAGGACAAAATGAAGACATTGAAGACGAAGAAGACATTGACGAGGAAGACAATCAAGCCGAATCCAATGAAGAATCTGAAGAACCCACCTATACATCACACTGTATCGAGTCGAACCCCAATAGTGAACAACAACGCGTCAAGTACCGATACACCGCCGTTGAGGAGGGGGAGGAATCAGATGCCGGTGAACGTCACCTCCAGGAAAGTCAATACATCTATCGTTATAGTCAAAAAGAATATCAAGACCATGATGAGGACGACTACGATGAAAAGGACTACCGTGACATGGATGGAGCCGTATCCCAAAATGAACCTGCCACTTACTGCGAAGCCCGGATTCACGTGGATTCCTCTGCTTATGGTGACGATCAATGCACAGTCGGAGAAGACGAAGAAGAGCTTGCGGAAGAGGAGGAGTGCTCGGAAGAGGAGGAGTGCTCGGAGGAGGAAGAGTGCTCGGAGGATGAAGAGTATTCGGAAGAGGAGGAGTACTCGGAGGAGGAGTACTCAGAAGAGGAAGAATGGATATACTCACTCGGGGGATGAAATCTGTTAAGTATACGGGTTGGTATTCTCTCTATGTTAATGTCGTTGTCTGTTGAGTACTGACTTGAGTCACAGTCATCGCTATCGCAGGGTCTTCAGTTTGATGTTGCAAAGTGGCCACACGTCTGATATTTTACTGTGTAAAGATCCCAAATTCAATTTGATTCATTCCATTCTATTACGCGGAAAATCTGGGGGGTAGCGAGTGAAGGTGTACAATCGAAACGACTGAAAAGCAACAACAACTGACATTGATACAAGGAAGACACCAGCAAATATCGTCATAGAGGAGAGAACAGATGGTATTCTAAATAGTTCCTCGTGCTTAGGAAGTTTTGGCTATAGAGTGGCGGGAGACTAAAAGACTCTGTCGTGACCGTCAGAATCAAGTCCAAACATCAATAATGAGAACCTACTCCAAAAGCATCCCGCGAAGCGAGTGCTGATTGAATGATAGCTTGATGTTCTATAATAACGCCTCTAGGTGTACCGGCACTGTCCGAAATTCGTCTCAAGGAATGAATAACATACCTCCCCAACGTCCATTTCTTCGTATGGAGGTAGTATTCCTGATGCGTTCGATTATGGTTTGTAGAGAAGCTACACAGTCGACCACCGGGTTGTTGGGAGCCAGGAGATGTGCTCTCGAGCCTGTGAGCACTGAGAGCCTGAGAGGAGATTGCATTGTCAGACGAAGGGCTCCGTCGTTTATTCTATCCAAGCTGGATGATTCTAAGACGAGTCAGCTTGCAATGCACCAAAGTTGCGCCCGAGTGCTACTGTTACAAAACGCCTGATTAAGTGAGGCTAGCGCCTGAGGTCAATTCGCGGAACACGTACACGTGACTACCAAGTGACTTGAACATGGCACAAGACTAGATTTACTCTCAATCGACGCCACCATGTCTACGGTGAAAAAAAGAGAATTATTGGATACAGCTGTTGATTTCCTTTCCGATGAAGAGCACGTGGCTCAGGATAAGGAGGTTCTCGAGGGTGAAATCTCTGCCCAGGCTTTGGACGACGTCGGTCACAAAAAACATGCCCGAAATCTTCGTACGCTTGTAGTGGAAGTCAGTATGTGTGCGAATGCTGGTGGCAAGAAATATATGGTTTCTTCGGATGAGATTGCTGTGGTATTGCAGGATTCCGATGTACAGGACATTGTCCGGCAGGCGTGGCGAGAGAAAAAGTTCCGGGCTATCAGAATGATTCGTGAGCGATCTTTGATGTAATTGCCTGCTCAAAGACTCATGGCACTTCATCAGCTCAACTCCAGCTAGAAGATATCCGCAAGAAACCTAAGCTCGAAGGTTAGTTTCTCCAACTGATAACAACGCACCTGCCTTAGTTCCTGGATCAGATCCTGATGCGGTTATATCGGGAGAGTCCGGTGAGCAGAACCCTAGCTGAATGTCTGTTTTATATTCATTCAATGCTAGCAACCGAACGCTCTTGGAACGAACGGTATGTCGGTCAGGCCTGGAAAATCCTGGAAAGGAAGGTCCACGATGCCAGAAAGGAGGATGGATCCAAATATGCCCGTTTCTTCACTTTGGTGCAATCCTCCGGTATGGGCAAATCACGTTTAGTCGATGAGTACAGTAACCACCACATTGTCATTCCACTTTGTCTGCGTGGGGATGACGAGACCGGTGAGTTATCCTGCATTTTTTGGGAATAGTCTGATACCCGATTTCCTAGGTTTTCCCCCGGCAGATTCGCAGGTCCGAAATTTCTTGTGTCCGGATGATCAATCTTATAACGATTCCCTTCGTGCTGCTTATGCATTCCTGTTCGCACTCTTTCAAGTTGCGAGCCGCTATTTTCAGAATATCGACGAGTACCTTGTCAGAATTCCGCCGTCAACTTCTCTAGCTCAGAAGTTCCGTGGGTTAATGAATACTTATCACCTCCGTCATGCCTTCTATTCGGATGTCATTATCAAAGCGAGAAAGGTACAACTCCTATATCACTTATGCGTAGCCCTTCATTGATTTCGACAATGCTAGATAAAAAACGACATGACCATTGCAGACAACGTGGACGAGCAAGCAATGATGGATGTCGACGCCCATGACGGCGGAGATTTGCAGGGTGGTGCTAAGGTCCCTCCTTCCGATCCTGTGAGCTTCTCGGCTCAAGTACCCCCTTACACATCCTCAAAAAAAGTAGCGCGATCTTCGGTTTGTCCCATCTTCACTTTTCTAATGTGAATTCTCAGGGACAAAGCGTCGTCGATGAGGCGGCCAATCTGGTCACAGTCCTGCAGAAGCTGTTGGACAAGGCCGAAGTGACGATTTTATTATCGCTCGATGAAGCGCACACTTTAACGGAACCGCTCAAAAACACGCCATCCTGGTCACCTCATTTCTCTGTTCGATCCGCCCTCCGTAGTTTGCGTCACCAGCCGATATTTTCTGTGTTCCTATCAACGACAGGAAGATTTTACAAATTTGTACCGGCTGCAGTAGACGATCCTTCCCAGAGAGTACAGACAGTGCAGCTTCGTCATCATACGCCAATTTGCGGACTAGGTTATGATCTCATGGCAAAGCGCTTTGTTGTCGAGGGCGAGCGCTCTCTGGATGAATACGCAACTGACGAATCTATGTCACGATTTGGTCGACCTTTGTAAGTTTTGTCTGTATGTTCGTCTAGCTTGAGCTTATAATTACTCTGCTTAGATTTTACACTCGTTGGAAACACGGGGGCGCAGACACTCGGGCACACCTGGTGTCCTTTGCTGCCGAGAAGCTTCTTGGTGGCAAACAGCTCCCGGTGGGTCCACTGGAAGCATCTGGACGCTTAGGTAGGTACTTATCTGCCACATCAAGAGCATTTCCCTATCTTTCTTCATAGCTCTTCTCTCTGTGCGAATCCCTCTCGAGTTCAATGCAACTACTTTGGATGGGCGGCACGAGGGTTTCACTCAAGTTCACAAACACATGCGTCTCTGCCTTGCTGTTGATGATGTCAACCAGACCTGCGAAACAGTCCAGCCCGCAGAACCGCTTCTCGCAGACGCTGCATTTCATATTATCAAGGAAAAACATATCGACCAAGCGAGCGAACTTTTACACGTTCTAGGCGGACCAAGCATCTCCAAGGGCGATCGCGGAGAACTTATCTGTATACTTCTTTGGCTCCTGGCTCGGGACCAAGTAGTTCAGGAACAAGGAAAGCGTGTTGTAAAGGTTTTAGATCTGATGGATGCTCTTCTGGACTCGAAATGGCATGCAACTGTCAAGAATGCGCAACCATCACATCTCAAAAACGATCAAGACAACACCTCGTTTCGCGACACGTTTGAGGACGCTGTCACATACTTCACCCAATTTATCAAGGTTCACGACCGGAATGTAATCAATCGCTCGTTTCTTTGGATGGCATTGGCCCGCGGTGCCGCTATCCTGTGCGCTAACAATCAGTTTGGGCTAGACATCATCATTCCCATCCTCATTCGCAATGTGTGTTTGGCACGAAATGTTGTGTCTGCTATCATTATCCAAGTCAAGAATGACGCGTCGTATGGCCCAAAGCCTTATCGTGTACTTTTTGATCTTATGAACCCATACCATATTGGATTCTATGACCGCGATGAGCAGGATACGCATCCTGTAATACGAATGGTGTTTGCTCTAGGATCTAAAACGTCCAATGTTCAAGTCACGGAAGCGGGTAAAAGACAACCCAGCCGGAAAACGAAAACGGCAAACGTACTTCGCAAATTTACGTCATATGATATCTGGTGTGCTATGGCGTCGAGCGAGACATTCTCGGTTATCAAATCGAATGCAACATTTGCAGACTTGCTCAAGAAAGAAAAAACATTCCCGAGGACGTACGTGAGTGGCATTCCAGAGGAGGAGAATGGGAGACGGCAGATGCACGCAATGGTACTTTCGGATCCCATTCACTGGCAGTTTGCACAAACTGATCATTCGGTTGATGACACTGTCCTCGAATATATTGATTCTGATGACGAGGGCCTGGAGTCGGTCTGAAATACAGCTACAGTCTGTAAGTTAGTTTGATCAATGTATTATAGACTCTAAAGATCACATTTACCAGTACGACTTGTGACCCATTCATTTTCTTCGGCAGCGTATCAGATAGACGTCTTCGTGGAGCCTAGAACGCGTCTGCCTATGGTCTCTGGTTTGAGAAGTAGCTTTCCCAGTCGCTGACAAGACTATCGTTGAGTGACCATGTTGCACGATGCTAGAAAACTTTGGAGTACCGCAGGCCCGGGACGGCGAGCATACTTACATTGCACTTCAGTGACTTCAACTGGATACTAGTAGTAACGTACTTGTAACGTACAGCAGGCTTACATTGATAGCATGAGAAAACGACATACCGACGTATCTGGCCCAGCCACCCTTAATGCGTAACGACGTGGTGAAGAACTTGTATCTGACAATGTAGTAAGACACCGGTTCGAGAGTTCTGTCGATCACATCGATCACAGCTCCCAATCCCAGACTCCCAGTACGGATCGATGTATGTTGCTTGTACTACTCAAATGCGTGGTTGCAGCATCATACCTGCTCAGGCAGTAAGACGAAACCAAAACCACAAAACATCAGACTGATCATGATATTTAATCCCTTCTTCAGATAAGACCATTGCTGCCAGTCGGGCGACCCGTAGCTCATACATCCAAGGATAGTCTCAGAAGTTTAGAAAGCTACCTCGATGGAGAGAGGACTCAGAGTCTCACACTTGAAGCTTGACCTAGTATTGAACTTTAAGGGCCAACCCAATAAATTGGGTGGCAATTCCGAGTCCCGTAAATGGCTGTGTGACAATGACAATTGTCAATAGGTATTTGCAGCTATAGGAGTCAATTCAGTCACAGTGGCTGACCAGCACTTGTCCACATAAGGATATTACAATGACTTCACTGAGATGGTCCAACCATAGTAACAAACAGAACACCCTCCCCAGGAAAAGGATAGTGTTGCTGGAAAAGGGAGCTGAAATCAAGTATGTTGCAAGTATGAAAGACAGGTTGATTTTGTTGTAAGGGAGCAAGAGGTGTTGCATCAACAAGGAGCACACTGAGTAAGGCCATGCAGAGAATAATTACTGTAAATATATTTGCAATAGTGAACACAGCTCATAGCTCAGCTTTTTATCATTGTGACTGATTTGACAACAACCAATGACAAATTTGATACATTTACTGTTTATCAATGCATAGTCTATATCAGAACAAAATGTATGAGGTCCGTGCAGGACCTCCCCAGGACATGCCAGGATGCCCAGGACAGACATGCAAGATGGTAGGGGCTAAGGTGTTCAAATCGAGAACAGCCCAGAAGTCACAGTGTAAATGAGATGGAAATGGGATGGAACCAAGGATGCAGATGGGCTACACCAAGCCCACATGGGGCTGTAGAAGTCAGACTGGTTGCTCAGATTCTTCCTGTAGATCCATAGATCACATCAGTAAAGACAACCATATGTGTAGTGTTATTCTGCATGGTGCCAGCCTCAATCCAAATCTTCATGAAAACTGGTGTTGATGAAAGGACAAAGGCAACAACAATGTTGATGAAGCACAGACAGAAGACTCATTGGAGTCAAGGTGGGAGTTTGTGAAGCCACTGCCATGCCCTGTGAGGTGTTAGTTATCAATAAAGCAGATGAGTGCTACAGACCTCTTCCAGGGTTACAGACACAGCATTCAGATGAATCAGATATCAGCCAGGATGCAGAAAGGGCCAGCTCAACACATATGTATTACTGTTGAGCTGCACTTCAAAATTGGTCTCAACACAACTTCAGTGATCTTGAGCTGATATCCCTGTCAGTGCAACTGCAGAGCAAAATCAACATATGCTCTGTTGCTATATATATCAATAATTGATTTTCAAGCATTTAAACATGGCTATGAATAGTCAATAAATAGTATGGCACAACATATGATTGGTGCTTTGATCTTGATTTCTAATCATAGGGGTACTATGTAGCTCCTGCCTTTTTCCAAGATTTGATTGCTTTCTTTTGCTGTTGTGCATTGATAGCACTTAGGTATATATCTGTCACAACAGTTGAGTGGATTGACAACACTGACAACAAACTGCAGGTGAGGTGATACAATTGAAAAGTTGATCACCTGGGTCAAAGACACCCCTAAGATTGTTACATCCAAATTCAGTTCATAGTGGGCAGACATGCCAGTTCTGAAGAAGTGTCTGGCCATAGGTCTTGAAAAGTGAATCGAGTGGCTACAAAGAAGGAACCCCTTATGCTTTGAAGTGGCATGATCTCATGAGGTTTGCTTTCAAGCACACTCATAGAAGAAAAGAAAAACACAACAGCCACTGTCCAGCATATTCATCAAAGAGCAACAAGAAGTGTAGAGAATACCTGGTGTCAAAAGTGCTTGAGTTAGATATAGACCTATAGAATTCCAAGAATAGCTCACCTAAAGCTATTTCATCACAGCATGTGCCATGCATGCCTGTCATTTCACTTGCCTTTCTTTCTATAAGCCCTGCTCAGTTTACAGGAATCACTCACCAATATCTCAGTATGATCTTGAATTGATCCTTTTCAAAAGTTTTGCCCTATTCATTGTGCAATACATTGCAAACTACTGGGGCTCTGCATGTGAATTTCATAAATTTCTGCTCTGTTTTGCTTCATATGCCACTCTCTGACTTTTCTACACAGTCTAGAGTCTTCTGTAGACATCTTATCAACTAAATACAGCACATCAAGTCCAATAGAGTATGTAGTCAAAAGAAATAAAATTGAATTGTGTCAGTGCGAGTTATTTTCAGAATTAAACCAGGCAGTCTGAAGAGGTCACATCACATTCCACCTCTCTCCCTCAGATCCACCTGGGGATGAGGCTAATCTAGATAGACCAACACATATTGTCAATATCAAGGGTAACCAGTAACATGGCATGGGTAGGACCTGCTTCATTTAGGTCAAATAGATAGCCTGCATGCAAGTTCATCTGAGCAAGTTTGACTTACCTCCATAAAAAGTCAGTCTAGCTGTTCTGAAAAACCACACAGGTCAACATTTGGACAGTAGATACTAAGACAGACAAGACATTGTGATTCCATCTTGGCTTGCTGCACAAGGATGTTGCCTGCAACACAACTGAAACCTTGGTTCAAGTTACTATCTGATGTTAAACCTACCTGCACCAAACAACAATGCAGGAACATTGAGCCACCATAGGTATGGTGTGATGCACATTAATTCCCACACCTGCATCTAGAGGTCCATGCCCACAACAAAACTATGATTTCTCAGATTTCACTTTTATAACATTAGGCATTTGTATTTAGTCCTATATAGATAAATTCATGTACATGTACTAGGATACATAGATGAGGGCTAACAATGAGTTTGAGAACTCTGGTGGAGTTTAAACATGAAAGTTCTCAGCTAAAACACAGTGCTGGTGGTGATGTCCCCAATGGGTTTTTTTGCAACCTTCTGATCCCTGCCACCTGGGAATGGTTCAATGAGTCACTGAGCTGTGGCTCAGGCTTGAATTGTGAACAAAAAGTATGTAATTAATGCTAATGTATCTTAGCAGCAGCTTTCATTTCTCAGTATAGGTATGCCCTACCTGATTGGTGTGCTAAGCATGGGCTTACACCTGCCCTATTTTTCTATCCAGAACTGGCATCACATGCTCATTCTTGTAGGTACAACACATCATTTGCTACAACAGTAGAACAATGATGAAACTTGCATGTTTGCACAGGTCTCCCCAGATAAAAGTGATGGAATACTCTGTTATCTCCATTTCATAGTTGTTTCCACCCTGTATCTCAACATAGTGGTCTTCCTGGGCCAATGAAATCTGAGAGTGGCAATGAATAATCCTGAGTCACAGCTCTGCCCATGCAGTGCAAGTATCTGAGCCTGAAGTTTGCATCACAATTTCTGTTGTTATCACATCAGTCCTTTATAAGTAGTACATTCAACTGATCAGAATTGTGTGGTAAATAATGAAATTGGGTGTACCTTTAAGGATAGTTGCAACCAAGAATGTGATGCCAGGGAAATAGGTTGGGTGTAAGCTCAAAATTCAGCACTCTGTCAGGTAGGGGATCAGAGACCGATACTGAGAAATCAAAGCTGCTGCTAAGATACATTAGATGGAGGTAAAATCCAAATCATCAAATAAAGTCAGTTCATGAATGGGATTATGAGTCTGCAAGAAGGTCTGACTTGATATCATCCATGTCATAATGTTGATACTCCATGTCCCATTTCCATGGTGATGCAGGGATTCAACAATGTCTGGGATGGCTAAAAGTAAGAACAAAAGCACAGTAACCCACCTTGAGTTGCTTGTGGAGGAGTATGTGACTGAGAAAGGGAGAGTGACCATGGGCAGTCGAGGAGATGAGAGGGGGAAGATGGTGGTGGTTGAAGTCGAAGACCTATCTTTGGGGTAGAGTTGCAAAATTCAAAATCACTCTTGTAATCATTATCCCCTCACTTCCAAGCCAAGTTTTTTTCAGGGAAGATTGTAATGTAACATAACAAAGAACTTTGTTTTATCACATTCCAATGTTCTATGCATGAGGATGCTTTCTGGATGTTGAGGTGGACTTGCAAAACTTTTGTCACGGTGTCTGCATGCACATATGCTAAGCAATAACCAATGCAAAGTGTTGATTTTAAAACTCCAACAGAAGGATGTCATGCTTGTTTTGCAAGTCTGCTCATCTCACTTTGTACTGAACATACAGTCTCCAGAATTGATCCAAAAGTTTATCAGAAGTATATCTATGATATTCAAGTACAAAATCATGAGTTATCTATCACATGCTGAGGCCAACTTTCTGTCAGCTTCTCAGGTACCAAGAAGGTACAGATGCTATAACAAACAATTCCAATGGCAGTTGTACTCATCTATAAGGCTCTAGATACGATTTTGCAACTCCCCTTCACTTTGCAGGTCACATGCACAGATAGTATGTGCTCCTCAAGGCTCCTCAATTCTCTGCAAGTTGTGTTGACTCCTGCTTGCAAAGAGCTGTACAGCAACAGAAATCTATGTAATGTGGCTGCCATCAATTACTTATATCTCACAGCACCAGTAATAGGCTGTGCCACTGTGTGGCCAGTTCTTGAGCAGACATGTGTTTAATATCATCTACATATTCATATCCGGCTTTACTTGAAGCTGATTGAATCTGATGGGCAAGGAGAGCAAGCATAGTGGTCGAGGCATTGCTTGCATTGCAGCACATCACAGTTGAAAACACGTCTGCGGCAATGATGACATTTGGATGACATAAGACACGTGCTACTGAAACTGACCGCAGATTTTTCTTGCCTCTTGCTTATTCGATTCTGCTTTTCTTGCATGCGATAGGTTATACTGCGATCCCTTATATACAATACGACCGTGACATGGCTTGCCCCAAACACACTGTTAAAGAAATTAAAAGTCGAGAACATTCCCTTGCATGGTGAGCACCCTTTCTCTCCAACACCGGGGTTATTGAGGGCCCAGTCAACTGGCGGGAAGTAGTAGCGCTGTTTAACATGCTAGTCGGTCAGTATCTTTCCTTGATTCGTGATTTAAGCTGACCTTGTCAAGGTGATGTTCAAAGCTCTTCTGAAATGACAGACTCCTCCGGAAGTCATTTGGTGGTATCATTTGTCACTCGTGATGCAGCAAAGTAGGTAACTCCTCTGGTTCATTGACCTCGAAACAATGGTATCTGTAGGAAGGCCTTGTGCATGTTGGGTTACAAAATCAACAAATATTTTCTGTATGTTACTTTTCGAGTTGCATGTATATCCCTATATCTTCCTAGTGTCGTCATGTCTATCCCTGATGCTCCTGATGCTCCCGGCTGATCGCCAGAAGTCAAGCCGCAAGACGGTCGTCGCACACCATTCTTGTTCGCTTCCAGTCATTGCAAATCACTTCGTGCGTCCTCAATGCTCATGTCAGTCTGACATTGTCAATTTGAGACACACCTATGTTTGGACCTTTGTTTAATGAAAGGTCAACAGCAATAATTTGGCAACCATCCGATAGTTGCAGAGCTGTAGTCGATGGCATTGTGGAACGTATGCGACCTCCCACATGCAGGTACAATGGTTTATTTGAATATAAGAGCTGGACGGCACGGTCAGCTAGCCTACATAACCTTGAGATGCGGGCGCGGGATTTAATGTGCATCTGACGCAGAAGGCCGTGTAGCCAAAAAAGATCGGACCGGTGCACGTGAATCAATGATGTCAGTAATGATTGACAGAGAAGAGAAGAGAAGCTTTCCATACGGAGCTACGCTCAGGAACATCTTTAAGCTCAGGGGGTAAAGACCGAGTCTTACTTACATAAGGACTCGGAACCTCAGATCGGACCAGTGTTTTAGTGAGCATCATAAACATGACGAAGTGTTGTAATTTCATCAGGAAAAAGGTGACTAAGGCCCGGGTGTCCCTAGTGATGTTGTAGGCTTGGCTCAAGCCGCCAAGCCGGCTGAGCCGAGCCGTCTGAAGCCAGGCTGAGCTGGGCCTAGATGACGGCTTCATCTGGCTCACAGCTCAGGCTAGAGATTCACCAAGCCATAGGCCGTGGCTCTACACGTGATCCACCAGCTTTATTTTTGTTCAAGGTTTAGGCCTTCCAAATATAGCTAGTCAACCTCGGAGACGTCCGTGAGCTTCTGTCGTCATACCACAGCGGTAAGGACATGATTCTCAGTCAATTCCCACATTCTCACTTGTGTCTGCTGCTCCATAGTGTTCTATATTGAAGGTTGTAGGTCATCTTTCATTGCCAAAGGTAATATTTCAATCATTAAATACATTTGTTGCTACATAGTTTCCATTTTTAGCATCTAGTTTCATGTTCGTGATGTTCGTGATGTTGGTTTGGTCTACTCAGTGAGCCGCGGCTTGAGCCTGAGCCGGGCCTAAGCCAGCCTGAGCCATAGGTTTGGGCTCAGGCTTGGATTTGAGTGAGCCTAGGCCGCTCCAAGCCAGCCGGGAGCCGCAGCTTGCAGGCTGAGCTGAGCCATAACATCACTAGGTGTCCCCAGTGTCCTCAAAGTGTCCTGGGACATCCAGAGGCATCCTGACACATCCCTAAGGCATCCCAATGCATCCCTAAGACATCCTAAGACACCTCAGGATGCATCAGGATGTCCCAGGACACTCAGGACACTGGGGCCTTAGTCACTTTTTCCCAAATTTTTCCTGATGTTGTACGTTTTGCGTCAGACCACAACCATGCGAGGTGCAAAAATGGACTGAACATTGACACGCATCAGCTGTGCAAGTCAGAGTCATCAGGAAAAAACTGACTAGAACCCTGATGTCCTCAGTGTCCTGGGACATCCTGATGCATCTTAGGATGTCCTGGTTCGCTTCCCCTTCACTTTCACCCCCTTCACTTTGCCTCTGCTTTCGCATTTTCTGAAGTACTGACTGACTTTCTATTCACAGACCTCAAGTAATACAAGACCGTTACATGACGTACTACAAGATGATGATCTCGCACCATCCTCCCCTCAAGAAATATCACGAATCTTTGGCTAGGAAGGGCGATGTTGACCACTATTGTGCTCTTGTTAAAACAGTAAGGTCCTTTCTTTGTTTTCATTTACTCACGTAGTTATAGCTTTTGACATATCAATCGAAGGCTCGAGTTGCTGATACCAACACGCTCAAGCTCCGTATAGCCGACTATATCACTGCAGATCCAAAGGATTCAATAAGCCCCCCATTTCAACAGAACGGTTCCAAGTCCGATCGTGGCGTTCAGCACGAGTTTGTGGCCGTCATGTTCACACCCTGGACACATGCTCAGAAACTGTATGGTGATCTGAAGGAATACAATGAGTACGTCATACAAAATCAAAATCGGGCTAATGAGTTCTAGATTAATCAATGATCTTCAAAGCGAGAAAATCAAGCTCAGATCGACTGAAGTGCTGTTCTTTTTATACAGCCAGGGGCACTTTGATCCAAATGACATTACAGCGGGTTTTCTGATGGGTCATACACTCGTCTGAGTATGTTGTTTCAGAGCTGAGACTCTACTCACAATTGTTAGGCTGCACGCTGCATTTTGACGAATCCAAGTTCGGCATTTGGGACCAAACAAGTTGCGACAAAGCCAGGCAATGCTAAACTCCACAAGATGAGTGAGAGTAACGAGGCCATTGAACATTTTTTAGTGTATGTCGCAGTCCAGGTAAGACTTGACTTAGCAGCATCGTTCGTTGATTCTCCTTTGTAACAGATACGGTTTGCTGTGTCAACTAAGGAGCATTGGACGATTCAAGACAAGAAGTTCAATCTCGAAGAGTTTTTCCATTCATTGCTTGATCTTCTCAGGGTACTATCAGACGATCAGCGTGAGGAGCTGTTTACTTGGTGGAAGAAGTATGTATCATTCAAATTGCAGCTTTCTACTCCTTACGTGCTAGGCATATCTTTGGGTTGACCGAAGACGATGGGGCCAGTACAACTGATGATGAAGACAATGAACCTTCTGCCTGCTCCTTTACTGCTTTACGCAAAGCATTTGCATGCAAGTCTGTTGTGAAGTCGAAATCAAAGTCGGAGACCAAGCCAAAGCCCAAGTTGTCGCAATCCAAACCTTCCTCAGGGTCGCTGGGTCAAGTAGCAACCAAGTCTTCTGCCAAACTCCAATCGGACGATGACGATATCTATGCTTCGCCGTCACCTAAACCGGATCCGGCATTGCTGTTTACTTCCCCAAAGCCTCTTGCCTCATCGTCAACTGCTGTTTCACCCAGACGCTCTCCTTCTCCAGTTTCTGATTGTTCCGTTGCTTCTGAACACGTTGCCCATGCTGGTTCGACTTCGCCGACTGCTACTCACTCCCCTTTACTCAAGGTTGTGTCAGGGAGGACAGGGGAGGCGGTAAAGAAAGCCTTGAAGAAGAAGACGAAGGTGGCGGCTTAGGATCGGTTGGAGTCTGGACTTAGTATTTGGATGCTGGACTTTTACTAGTTTACAAGATGATATTCATCTTTTACTGTAGTGCTTCGGTCATGTAATTGCTTGTCTCAAATGTCAAGATCGTCATTTGGTATAGTCTTGAGAGTGGTTATGACGTCAAGAAGGTGTTGTAATGCCAGTAAGGTGCTGTAATCAATGTTATGCCCTCCGGACCATTGTAATGTTGGTAATTCATTGTAATGTTGCTAATATTCTGCATTGCCTTACAACGTACCCTAATTCTTATGGCCCTTAGAGCTGATTACAACCATGTTACAAGGGTTTGGTATTTTTGGAACAGAGCTATAATATTTTGCTTCAACTCACTGGGTTCAGAACAACTCACCAGCCCTTAAGTGGGGTTCTAACGAATGCAACATTTCCATGATGGAAGGCGCTGTAGGCTCTCAGACATGGATTGAGGGAGTGTGTGCTGAACTATGAACTGTTGGATGATGGTTAAACATAAAACTGCCAACAAACATGCAAACAACACAGCATGTTGTTGACAAACATGTGATCAACATGTGATGTTAGGAGAGGGGACGCAGTAGAAACGTTAAGCAGTCATGGCATCAGAATTGGGAAGAGGTGGAGCTGAAGGTAAGTTAAGCGGCGTGATTAGACTGGAGCCTAACTTACTATTCTTCTGGACTGTTCTAGGGGCCTCTTCATTATTGATAGGCTCAGTCTCTGCCCCATTCTCTTCAGCCGTCCTTCTACCATTCTCTTCAGCCTCTTTTTCGAGTTGTCTGCGTCAGTGATCAGCTCATGGGTGGGTGTCAATTTTTCAGTGTTTGCATCATTCATCAATTTTTCTGCCGGTCGCCTATCACGGACATCTACAAAAAGGTCAACCCGGGAACCTGCAGGAAGAGCCAGAAACTACCCGTAGCTGTAGGTGGGTCAGGGTTTCCAGCTCATTTCCGCAGGTGGACACTAAATCCCGCACTTCCCGCAGGTTGGTCTATTTCCAGCTGCTAAATCCCGCACTGTACTTTGATTCCGCACTAAATCTCGCAGTTCCCACAGTCGATACTTCAAATATACCCTTCCTGCAGGGTTATAGGGATATAATAATATTATAATTAGACTTAGACTATAATATAGGTGATACTCAACTGAATCTCAATTCCAGTAGTCTGTATGGCCAGATAGACGACTGGAACGCAACTTCGCGATGTTGTGTCAGACGCAGTCACGTGCATAAACAAACAAACCACGCATCTTTGTTGATTGCACTACTTCTTAACCACTAACCATCACCATCACCATCGTCATTGCTGCTGCTGCTGCCACTACCATCACTTATGCTGTTGTTGTTGTCATTATCGTCATTATCGTCATCATTGTCACCATTGTTGTTGACATCATCACCATCGTCGTCGCTGCCATTGTCATCACCTTCGTCTCTTGAACCAACTGTCGATATTGTTTGAACTATTACCCAGTCCGATGCTTAGCTTTGGATTGCCTTACGCTAGTCTGATTATAATTGCATGGAGCCATTGTCAATGGTATGTTCTTATTTTCGTCCTGATACTAATGCTCAGTCTGGACAGTGAGATGCAACTTTGCTGATCGCCTAAATTAACTTCTTGATACGAACTACCATCCTCCTCGTCATTGTCACCAGCACCATCGCCACCATCCACGTCACCAATGCCAACATTGATACCGCTTACACTAGTACCACCCCATTTGTGATCATATTCAGAAGGTATGTCTCACTCTATTGTTGACGTGTACTCAGAGCTCGTGTTCAGGTGCCTGAGGTTACTCTTCGAGTAAGTGATCTCCATTGGCCTTCTGTACTAGTAGTTGATGTTTCGATAGTCTACCCTGACTCGATCGGCAGGGTCACGCCTGCCAATTGGATGCAGTATGTGACATTACTGACGTCTCTGGTTCCTGACTGGCCGGGCATACAGAGTTGAATTTGCTAACGTCAAATGGTACGTTTCTTTAGCTTCCTATAGTCTAATGCACTCATGCTATTCATGTCTCTGCATCCCATGCTCCAGTGACAATGGGATTAACGATGATGGGAGGCAAGTTCATGACGTTAGAGATGCATTGTTTTTTTTGTTGTATTTATTTGCCTATGTACTTGATAGGGATCAATATAGTAATGGTTTTGTTGTAAACTACAGCCAGATGTAGTGCATACTTACAGACTGCACTGCATCTAGTTGCATCTGCAGGAAGTGCAGGATTCTGCCTGAAGTTGTGGGCAGTGCGGGATTTAATTGGAATCTGCAGTTTTTTGCAGGATTTTTACTAACTTGCAGGTAGTCAAGTGTCATGCAAGATGGGGAAGATACCGATTTCTAGTTGCGGTACCTACCCTTCCTGCAGATCTGACCCATGCCATGCAAGCACGGGTTGTGTCATGCAAGGCCCAGCATTGACATATTTATAGATGCCGACTGGGTGGGATGGATTAGTGTTGGCCATTTGCAACAATATGGATTTTGTTGACAGTAGAGTAGTATAGTTTAATTGACTGCTGTACAGTCTCTTGTTATGTGTGATTTAGTGGAAGGCCGCGGCCCAAGCCATGGCCCACGGCTTATCAAAACTGAAACCTGAGCCATGAGCCGTGTAAAGCTGTGTTCTCGGCCAAGCTTGAACAGGCTCGGCTCGGCCGGCTCAGCGGCTTGAGCCGAGCCGTTAACATCACTTGTCGATTAGCACATTCCGCATGGTCGTCAAAATGACATCGCCACCGTGTGCTTACTACAAGCTTAACAACACTTGTCAATGATTTCAACCAAGTATCTTAGCATCTATCTGCCACCTGAAACACCCATGCCCCGTCAACAATGCAATCAAACAGGAGAAGAGACTGGTAACGTTTCACCACGTGATCTGACGCTTGCTTGATGGCCAGCCTTATCCGCTCTGCCAAGCCCGGCAGCGAATGGACTGAAAACGAACTCGCTGCTTACAACATCTCTGTCATAAGCCAAACCAAGCAAGTCTTCTTTGGCACCACTGACTTCCCTCTGCCAACCCAGCAGTCACTCGCCGGTTTCATCACCACCGAACATCGCCCAAGGGCTCCGGATGTTGTTGATACAGATGACGATACAGAGACAATGTTGCATTTCCTTGAGCTGGCAACGAATCCAGCTGTCGGTCAAGAGGCTGCTGTTGACAACTTTGCTGCAGAGTTGCTGAAGAGACTGGGTTATAATTCTAATCGGAGGATCGTTTTTATACGCCGTGCACTTCCTTTCTTCATCTGCGGCACATATTCTCTCGCCCAGACAGATGTCTGTTTGATGTCTAGCGACGATATCATTATGGTGCTGCAGGAGGATAAACGATTGACAAGCAACAAAGATCCCGAACCCCAGGTCATTGCCGAGGCTATTGCGGCATTCAATGTCAACAACCAAAACCGCATTGCTTGTGACCGTGACCCTCTTGACTCTGTCATTTTTCCGTGTATAACGATGGTTGGAACCTTCCCGACTTTCTATAAAGTCAAAGTCACCACAGAACTAAGTACTGCCGTGAAACGTGGTTCTTATCCTCCGACCACAACCAAAGTCGTACGTTATATCCCGATTTTACCCTTGGGGCGAAACTCTGGAATGAGCCCTTTAGCCAACAGGCTTGAACTTCTGGGGTGTTTTGTAGCCTTCAAAGCATTTCTAGCCTAAATTAGTAGTCTGTTTACGTGTATTTCTTCTTTCTCATCCGCTGTAAACTCCATTGTAATTGATTGCATTGCCAGACTCGCGGTGTTGGGTTTCCTTCTAGCGCGACTAGCTTCAAGCATTAAGCGGTACTCGTTATTGATCTGGTCATCGTCACTAGTAGAGCGGTCATAGACTTTACCAGCAAGTCCCGTCCCGTCCACCCACTCTTGAAAACGCGCCCCACAAGACCGCGCCCCACATACCGGTTCAGGTGTATATCAGTAGAAGAGCCTGGGGAAACGGACTCGGATAGCCTGAGTATCCGTTTTGCGATCAATACATTTTGCGATCAATACATCTTGGTGTCCCAACCAGGCATTGACGCGTTGCGCCCGCTGCGAATAAGGAAATAGTTGGGCCAGTATGCGAAGAGAGCCCACAGGCTTCGTGGATAATCAGTGAAGATGACAGAGATGGCAGTACGCATATTTAGCCGAAAGAGGGTAACGGGTTCGCAAAGTGGAGTTGTGGGTGCAAAAGCCAACTTGGATGCTCTCTCGAGTTGCGTCGACATAGAACGCCGCTTGTCGTGCTATGGTAGCATGTGAATCGGCTTTGTAGAAATCACTCTCTTGTAAGGTAGTGTCCGTTCAATGAATAAACATGAGTTGGAGACCAAAGTGTCGCAGAATGAGTGCCATGGACAAACATCTGGGTGTAAACTTGTACCCAAATACGAATGGCAGGTCTAACCCCTCCCCGAAATATTCAGATTACTGCATTCAAGTACTCGGAACACCGTTGCGCACTGTGAATATCAATCGTCGTGTGCACATGACATTAAACACTTGCCTTATTACCATTTCGTTCGGCCCCATAATCTATGAGAAAGAGGCAGGGTGCTCTTCAACAGAAAGCTTGAATGTTGTGCAAACGGAACAAGGACAAGGTGCATACGTCATCATTTCAAATTTTCATTCATTCTTCGATTTATTCTGTCTTTAGCTGTGCCTCTCTATTCGCTAACCCTACCCTCTATCGAGCTCTATCCTCCACACCGACCTTGTGTCGCGATTGTCAGCCGCCGAACCTTTGCTGCGCACCTCTCCCAAGTTTACCCATATCTTTTGAATTCGCTCTCGCTGCTCGGCGAGGCAGTCGCCTCTTCCATGATTATCAGCGATTCCAAGCTCTGTTCGTCGCGAAAATAGGTCTGCAATCGTATTTTCTATCACCCTCGTCTTCTCACCGATTCTCGTTGCTCTTCACCTCGTTATCCGCCTCCCCTGTCCGACATCAGGATGGAATCAGGTTTTGCCGAAACAAGGTACTCCTGCCCTCCGTTGTATCCGCCTTTCCCTCTCTCTCTCAAGTTTCAGGTACCGCCGTACTATAAACATCCTATACCGCCAAGGACCCCTCCTTCCCGCGTACTCACTGACCTTTTGCCCATCTTAGATCCTAATGTATGCGCTCCAAGTAGAATCAAGATGTTCCCCATTCTCCTTGTTGCCCGGTACGTATCTTTTGGTTCCCACCTGCTCGCAATTCGCTAACCATTGCTTCTCTTCCCCACAGACCGATACCGTGACACCACTCTCATAAAGTGTCTCCTAGAGCTATACAGAGTTGGTATAATGCACAAATACATCCGAAACGTTCTCAAATCAATCGTGCTCTCTCCGAATAGCTGAATCGCATAACCAGCCAAAACGCTGTTTCATAGCACTCTTTGGCTTCACGAAGGTCCCAGTAAACTGTATTGGACACAGAGGCTGTACAAGGTGATGGGAAAGAGGCGTCGAATAACGTTGTGGTGGTTGGTAAGTATTTCAACATTTTTCTCTATGCTACGTTTCTGACCGTCCGTCTCCTAAAATACATCAATAACACCTCATATATCCCTCCCCAGTCATTCATTTCGTCCGTTGCGCTGTGGAAGCCGCAGCTCGACCATCTCCGCCACAAAAGTATGTAGGTTTGCCATGCCTAAATACTCTCAATGACGATGTATTTAGAGCAAGGGGATTGCGATTCTCATCAACAACGAAGGACTGTCGCAAGACTGTCGTTTGTGATGTCGCAGCACAAACAGGTTTGTATGTCGGTTGACTTAGCTCTTTTGTATCATCGTTGTAGTTGGAGTGCACTCACTGTACGACTACTTTTTCCCTAGAAAGTGTCAATATAGCCGCCTCTCCCGTGCCCGCGGAAAATCCATCATGTGTAATATCCGCTACCTCGTTTAAACGCCCCGACTTCTACTCAGAAGTAGGGAAGAGCAGATTTGCCTCAGTTGTTGATATCATACAATGTGCCTATTGAAACGATACGACAATACCAGCCATATATCAATGACCTGGCAGGTTCTTGGCGACCTGAGAGTACGCTACGCCCATAAGGCTAAATTTCAGTATCATGTGATGAACTATTATTACTGGAATGGCCAACCTCTTGCGAACTGCGAAATCTGGCAGTGATTGGACTTTCAATGAACTAGCAGCGTATAACATAGCGGTCGCATCGCAAAACAAAACAGACTTCTTCGGAAACGCAGACCTTCCTGATCCCTCCGAACCAGCAGTAGCTGGTTTCTTCACCACGCACAGTCGCAACGAGGCGAGAGACAAGTCCACGAAGCAGCTCCTTCATTATTTAGAGCTGGCTATGGAGCCAAAAGTTGGTCAGGAAGCTGCAGTTGACAATTTTGTTGCAGAACTGCTGAGGGCACTTGATTACGACGATGAGAGCCGGATTGTATTTGTTCGGCGTGCCCTTCCTCTCCTTATCTGCGGAGACAACAGAATTGCACAGACAGATATCTGTGTTATGGATGATAATGAAATCATCTTGTTGGTGCAAGAGGACAAGCGCCTCACGAGTACAAAGGACCCGGAACCTCAAGTTATTGCAGAGGCTATTGCAGCTTACGCCATGAATAATATGATAAGGGAGCGCAGCCTTGGACTTCCTCGAAAGGAATCCATTACGTTTCCGGCTCTTACAATGGTCGGCACTAGCCCTATTTTCTACAAAATCACTGTCACTTCGAACCTCAGCACAGCCGTTCAAACTGGTTCATATCCGGAGACTCAAACCGTAGTGAATCGCTATGTTCCTATTTTACCAGATAGGATCAGTGAGGGAATGCGCTCTCTTGCAAACAGAAAAGAGATATTGCGGTGCTTTGAGGCATTCAAACCATTTTTGGACATTCACAATTGGTATGTATTCATTTTTGCAGCGACATACAATATTCACTCTTTAACTAGATAGAACAATAGTCACAATCATGTTTGCTGCTAAATCGATTGGGATTCTGCTGGGGTATATATGGAAACTTATACCATAGTAACCATACTGCACAGTCAGCTCCAACCCGTAGACTGGCCGCTATGTATCACATGAGTGTACCATACTTTCGTTGACACAGGTGAATCGTCAAGCTCAGACTGATTTAGTATAACACTTTAGTAGACGATATGGCCAATCTATTGCGATCCGCAAAGTCTGGCAGTGACTGGAGCGAGAACGAGCGGCTTCGGATTCTGAGTCTCCTCGTCCTCGTTCCCACCGTGCACGTTCTCATCTCCGCACTCAGGCTGACTCGGAGTCGCCGTGTGCAAGAGGCGTTAGGTATTTCAACTGTTCTGACATTGTAGATATAATGTCTTGCGAAGAGATCATTCATATCCAGAAAATCCTGGACTGTACGAGCTCAGAGTTGGAGTGGAACGTGACTTTCGCACCTTGTTGATAGCAGTCACTGCGCCAATCTTGTCCTGCATGCAAAGTCGTAGTAGCTCATACACGGACTTCGACGTGTTTCCACGGTACGGACCTTTTCCAGCTCGTCAAAATCCTGATACTAGAAGGCTTCCATAGTTGCAGCTTGCTAGATTCCGCCTCAATTTGGCCTCAATTTCCATCTACGCTATGTAGTCTGACTTGCACAGCTGACGCGTGTCACCGATTACAATGTTCAGTCCATTTTTGCACCTCGCACGGTCGTGGTCTGACGCGAAACGTACAAATTACAACACTTCGTCGTGTTTATGATGCTCACTAAAACACTGGTCCGATCTGAGGTTCGATACTAGGTCAAGCTTCGAGTGTCGTCTAGAGACAACCCAAGTTAGTATCTCAGTCGCCGTGAAAGGGAAAACGACTGAATTAGTCGAACTATTTACCTAGAGACAACCCAAGTTAGTATCTAGGTAAGTAGTAAGTATTGTGTTGTAATATGTAAGTATAATAACATACCTCAGTCGCCGTGAAAGGGAAAACGACTGAGGGTTTGTAATAGGGGTCGTGTATGATATAATCAATGAGTAAAAAAGGAAATAGTAACTTAAAAGGGAGTCCATCGTACGGGTATCTTTCAACATCAACTCCTCTCTCCATCGAGTTAGCTTTCTAAACTTCTGAGCCTATCCTTGGATGTATGAGCTACGGGTCGCCCGACTGGCAGCAATGGCCCGGGTCTTATCTGAAGAAGGCATTAAACATCATGATCAGTCTGATGTTCAAGTTCTGTGGCTTTGGTTTCGTCTCACTCCCCGCGCAGGTACGATGCTGGAACCACGCATTTGAGTAGTACAAGCAACATACGTTAATCCGCGCTGGGATTGGGAGCTGTGATCGATGTGATCGACAGAACTCTCGAACCGGTGTCTTACTACATTGTCAGATACAAGTTCTTCACCACGTCGTTACGCGTTAAGGCTGGCTGGGCCAGATACGTCGGTATGTCGTTTGCTCATGCTATCAATGTAAGCCTGCTCTACTGTACGTTACTATCCAGCCTTTACTCGTCCCCAGTCAATGAAGTGCAATGTAAGTATGCTCGCCGTCCTGCGGTACTACAAAGCTTTTTCTAGCATCGTGCAACATGCCGTCACTCAACGATAGTCTTGTCAGCGACTGGGAAGTCGGGAAAGCTACTTCTCAAACCAGAGACAATATGCAGACGCGTTCTAGGCTCCACGAAGACGTCTGTCTGATACGCTGCCGAAGAAAATGAATGGGTCACAAGTCGTATTTGGTAAATGTGACTCTAGAGTCTATAATGATTCAATTATGATTGTAATCTACATTGAGCAAACTCACTTACAGACTGTAGCTGTATTTCAGACCGACTCCAGGCCCTCGTCGTCAGAATCAATATATTCGAGGACAGTCTCATCAACGGAATGATCAGCTTGTGCAAACTGCCAGTGAACGGGATCCGAAAGTGCCATTGGGTGCATCTCGCGTGCTCAAAGAGACACGGGCTGCCTCATAGAAAACTTCAGTTACGCTTCGGTTGTGCTTTGAGCTGCATTCTGCCACTTATCAATGACAACCAGACTACGACCGATGCCGTCTCCCATTCTCCTCCTCTGGAATACCACTCACTGGCACGTACGTCCTCGGGAATATTTTTTCTTTCTTGAGCAAGTCTGCAAATGTTGCATTCGATTTGGAATTGATAACCGAGAACGTCGCTCGACGCCATAGCACACCAGATATTATATGATGTAAATTTGCAAAGTACGTTTGCCGTTTTCGTTTTCCGGCTGGGTTGACTTTGACCCGCTTCCCTGACTTGAACATTGGACGTTTTAGATCCTAGAGCAAACACCATTCGTATTACAGGATGCGTATCCTGCTCATTGCGGTCATACACGGCGGGAATCTGAGAATTTTTGCTGGAATTTTTGCAGGATAAAAGTTAGAATAAATACGAAAGAAATTTGATGTAGACTTACCTGAGTAAAAACGGGAGCCAAAACGAATCGTTTTGGCAGGAGGATAACGTCTGGAATTTGCCAGCGTTTTGGTCCGATGAATACCGGTGCTAAAATTAGTTGTATAAGTAGAGTAAATACGAGAGGGAATACAATAAGAATTCGCGTACATTTTGACTGCTCTGAAACAACAAGTATTCACGTCGTAAATACTTGAGATAATTCGGTTCGTTTTTATCAAGATTTTTATTCTCCAAATACGTCTCATTTTTAGTGAACGCAATCCGGCCAGCAAAAGTACGTTCACGTGACCGGCTCTGCTCGGCTTTCCGTGTTCCGATTCAACTTCCGAATAGCGCCTCAACGAGGCCTCAACGCTCATTGTTGTTTCTTGAGAATTGCCAGTGCTTGAAATTGTACTAAGTACTGCTATTAAGTCTCCTGTAAATTCCAATATGAAATAAAGCTTGAATATCCAAAAAAAGTGTCATTTATCAACAAGTACTAGTACTACTTGAATACCAACTTCAGGGCTAGTCTTGCGGAAATTAAGTTTGTTAGCCACCACCAAGGAAATAATGAGTTTAATTCACTGCTACATACTTATGAACTCACACCGAACTCAGTGCTAGTCAGAGGGCTGGCCTTAATGAATTAATAATGATGTAAGGCAAAAAAAAAGTAATAAAGTCGCAAATCGAACGAGCGATACAACACAAATACCACACATAGTAACGCTACACCCCTACACCATCCAGACGTAAATACTATGCTGATTTTACACTATATATACCCGCGCCCCCCCAATGACTACAGCAGTAATGCTGCACTACAACTGTGTTAAGTAATAGAAAATAATTACATACTGATGCAAATAGACTCTCAAACACACCAAAAACCAACTGCCGGTCTTGGTAGAGCCACCTCGAGAGGGTCGAGGATTTGCGGAAGAGTCACGTGAACGTACTTTTGCTGGCCGGATTGCGTTTACTCTCATTTTTGCTTACATTTTTTCAGTAGTAAATATTTTTAGTTTTTTACTATAATTAATACTTACCGTACGGTGACCGTACGTTCACTGTACGGTCAATGTACAGTGACCGTGCAAGACGCGGTCGTTTGTAGCCCAGGTGATCCCGGCTTGTCACGCGCAGGCCATGTCGGATCACCCTAAGTGGAATTTTGTCGGCCACACGTGATCCTTTCTCTTGTCTCCGTACATGTCGCCGTCAGTATCTGACCTCTCCTGCCAATCCAAATGGTGTTCATCCAAACGGTGTTCAACGCCACTTGGTGATTCTGCCTTACTGCTGCGTCTCTTCTTCGTGTTAATGGTCTGTTCGGTAAGTTGCTGTCACCGGCGCCAGTTTCTGGCTTGGTATTCTCGTCTGCCTTCCCGGTGAGTAAAATTCAATAGTCTGACTTATATTCTAGTACCGTGAACTCCTTAAACGTAGCAGGCCATATCTACTGCTCACGAACGACACTTCTGCCCATGAACGCGGTCTGTTTGGTAGGTACATTGGTGCTGACGTGGCCACTAACCATTTTAGTTCCTCTATGCACGTCTCTGACGCCTTCTCGCTGTTATTTCATCCCTTCCAACGCAGTCCACCCGGCAAGTCGTTGATCTCGTTGATGTCGTCGGTGCTGACGTGGTACTGGTAACTTTAGGCGGTGTCTTGGTCTTCTGCTCTATGTGTCATCGCTGCAGGTAGCGGTACGTTACTGGCTGGTCGTCTTTTGCCCCCTCTGGTAGGATAGGTTCATTCTTCACTCACAGTGTCTTACTAATGTGTTTTCTAGCATCGTAGATTCCTGTAAAACCGTGTTCCTCTGCCTACGTTCCCGATACAAACATGAATTTCGTTTTAAACCACTATCTGTGTCGGTTTGAAAATTTGTTGCCTGTTGGTGAGTACGCTTCGGTAGATTGCTACAGAACGATGGATGGAATAACTCTGAACATCATAAGCGCAACTTGTCCGACAAAGGTGTCCAACCCAATTCAAGAAGCACTACATATACATTCAATTTGTACGGTAACAATGCTTGATATAAATCAAGGGAAAATTCTTTTTGACTGTCTGAATGATATCCTCTGTAGCCATCCTGCCGGTGTGATGATGGTGTAAGTAAAATATTCGCAGCTTGGGTGCGTTTTCAACGATCTGAAGTACCCAAGGCTGGAATTCAAGTAAGTAACAGTGTATCTCGATCCATGACTACGGCTTACCACCAAAGTCTCCTTCTGGTACAGTTCGCTGCCTGAGAGCACAAGTGCTTCAACTTGACTGAGGGCGTTTTTCTCCAACATCAATAGCTTTGGAGTCCGGGCCTCAGTACGAGGAAGGGACAAAGAAAGCCTTCGCGGCCTCCATAGTTCTAAGCAGTGGTTGAGTTTGGTGCAGTACGTCCTATGTGTTTGGTTGGTGGGCGGTTGGTTGTCTGGAGTCACATTCAGAAATTGCAGACGCAGCATCTCGATGCAGTCTGCGAGAACAGAAAGATAAGAGATACTTCCACTCAAAGAAACCAACAGTCCATGCACTAGTGTCGTGCGTCTCCCACACTTGATTCCGGAGGCTGGGGTCGCCCCAAGTTGCAGAGAGTGGATGTATGGGGACGCAACCAAGAGCTTGACAATAGCATTGACGGTAAAGCGTCCTCTGAGCTTAATGTCTTTGAGGGAAGTAGATCCTATCTTGCTGATGATACCCGAAGAATCAACGTATGCTTCGCTTCTAGGCAAAATATTTGGAAGCTCGAGCGATCTGAGCCGACCTGTCCTGGCAAATCCGAGTAAATCGCTGAAAGGGGCGGTGTTGAGTGAGCATTCGAATATGTGTAATTCTTGATACGTTGATTTGACGTTTTTGAAGTTCCATCGACGGATGGGTGCTGAATCGACCTCACAACCAGTGATGATGAGGGATTCAGGGCGCAACAAGGGCAGGACCATAAAGAGCACCTGGACTTCAGCCGCTCGAAATCGAACACGTCCCGGGCAATAGAAATCCAGAGAGACGCGGGGAATGTGGAGGGTATCATTGATATTATGGAGAATATGGATGAAAAGGCATAATTGCTGGTGATTTGTGATCATGGCACAAATACTGGATATGACAAGAGGAGCTCCTGAGGAGGTGTGGATAACGGCTGTTTGAAACGATGTCAAACCGCTGAGACTGAGCACCCCTTTCCAGGCATAAGGGAAACTTCTTTTTGAATGCATAGGTGAATACGTCGCGTAAGTAACGAGAGGTGTTGGTAAGATTAAACATGTCGTTTTCCCCGAGATTAGGAGCGACATGCTCGGTAAGTATCTCGTTGGCCAGTTGTTCGAATGAGGAGCCAGCTCCAAGCTTTTGCATGGTAAGTGTTAATCTAGCTATACTGAATTGACATACAGTTTTGCGCAGTGTTTTGCGCAGTCGTGCACGAGCAGCAAGCAATGGATACATTGATGATTGTGAGAGGTGGCAGACAATGCAATTGGCATAGGTGAGGACGGTGAAACGATTTGCTCAAACGAATACGGTCCTTTAAAAAAAGGATATCTGATCAAGCAGCGAAGCGGAGACAAAGATAACGTACTTTTATGACAATAGGCCACAAGACTGTACATGAAAATTAACACAATTAGCAGGGCAGCTGCTAGTAAAATTAAAGCTCAGCCCATTCCGACTCCAACACCATTTGGATGGTCTTTGCCAGAATTTAGGCGCGACGTCGGACTGAGCAGGTAGAGAACTTTGAGATCTGCGGTACATGACACATGGAGTGGAGAACAATTGTATCGGCCGTTATTCAGCTTATTGTTTCTACTTCTTGATACGCGCCAGTACAATAAACGTGGATCTTCGAAGGTGCCTTTTCGAGAGAACAATGACTGGCTGGACACTTGCTGCGCGTATACTATTAAACCGGACGCTTTTCGAGAGAACAATGACTGGCTGGACACTCACTACGCGTATACCTATAGCCAACTATTAAACCGGACGCGGACAAGGAGTAAGTCGAAGCAAATGAATCCTTCACGGTCTGCCAGTGAACACAGTACTATGCACTCTAGAGCTGCTTCTCCTGCACCAGGTGATGGTGACGTCGGGCCGAACAAACGGCGTGCAACAGAAAATCAAGTCATGAAAGGTGAAACAGAACTCGAACAGTACTGGCGCTTCAACGCAATTGATCTACGGAGAGATCTGAAAGCGATGCAATCACAGCTCAGCGTAACGCAAGCCAAGTACAATGAGCTCTCTACGCATTTGCAAGAGCAGCAGAAGCTGATGCAACAGTTGACCTCTCCGACGCAAGCCAGCATGGAGGGTACTGTTGAGGAAATGGGTCAATTTGTTGCATCCATGCAGGAGCAAGTGAGCCTGTTGGTGAGTAGGCATAAGGAACGGAACGTGTAGACTAACCATAGTAGCAAATCGCTCTGAACAACACACAGAAGAAAGGCGTAGGCCCAGTCTCATGTCTCCGTTAGGTTATTGACAATCTTGCTAGGAGGATCAGGCTGCAAAGATGGCGCACCTACAGGCAAGGAGCAAACCGATCTCTGTTTCAAATCTGACAGGTTTAGGCCGAGAAAGAGGACATGACTCAAGAATTGCAAAGGAAGGATGCAGAATATGGGGAAAAGGTAGTAGCAATAACCCATTCTTTGTCAGATATTGAGAACTACGTAGATGCAGGCCCTGTACACTGATGCGGTGAGAGTCGAGTCAAGTATGTGGCAACTTTAGACTGATACCTAGTAGAAGGGTTGGTTCGAAACCCAGACATATCAGTTTCAGCGACATGCATCTCAAATTGTGCATAGGCCGTGTCTGCCCTGTATCACAACACATTAACTCTTTCACAGGAAACCCAGTTAAAAAACTCAAAGGAAGCGGTGGGTAGCATCCTATCCTCCCTTACCACGTCTCACAGCTGACGAGCACTCAGCAAGTGGTTCTCCAGTCTCAGTTGCAAGAGAAGGCTCATGAAAGAGAGAGGATGCTGGTAAGTCTTGCTCAAAAAGACAGACTCGAACGAACTTTAATCTGTGTAGGAAACTCAGATTGCGGCTCTTAAACAAGGCTTGGTGAGTCATTTCGGTAATTGCGATTGTCACTGACTGCCGCATAGGAGGAAAAGTTGGCTGAGACGCAACGAACTTTGGAGGAAACACGCCAGACAAATACTCAGCTACGCACCGCATGCGACAAGGTATTTATTCTTCTCAATGATATGTACCGTCTAACGAAAACTAATATCTGTACAAGTTGGCATCAGAACGACGTCAAGTTGCCCAGACTTCCACAGAGATACACTCAGATGAAGCTCCTCGCTCTCCCACAAGTCTTTCATCTCGTCGAGCTCCTACTCATTCTTTCACAAGTTCCCCGCCTCACCCATCTCCAGCAAAGTTTCCTGCGAGGATCAAAGAGAGTAAAGCATTACAGCGTGCCCGTTTCTTAAGCAACGAGACAGTCGCAACTCTTATGCCAAGATTGAAAGTCTCCGGGTCCTTCCAACCAGTCTCCACAGAGGATGAGCCTCCGTTCATAGACAAATCATCGGGCCTGGCCAACTGTCCTCAGGCGATAGACGAGACATCGGAGCTACTGCGATTACTTGCGGCTCGGCTTGGTGTCAACATGAATATTAATACTGGGAGTTCACCCCGCAAAGTCAAGTATCATCCCAAAAAGGACATCATTCGAGAGCAAAAAGCTACAATGAATCTGTTTGCATCTAGGAGAGTCGACGTAAGTTGGCTCCTTGCTTCCTTCTTGCCAGTTGAGCTCGACGCATCATCAGAATCTTGTCTTGCACGTCTGGAAAACTACATACGATGTCAATGTCATGCACGATTTCCTTCTATACCAGCCAGCAGATGAAGACGAAGTTTGCGATTTTGATTTTGGCACTGGTAAAGGTCCTACGAACAAGATACAGCTCTATTTTGGCAAGGGCTGGAAGAAATCCCTCTGGAACAGCCAGATCATCGAGCAACTAATAAAAACTTTTAGGGATCTCAGAGAGGAAACATACTGGCAAGATGTACCAGATGTTCAGAGCCGGTTTCTACAAGAGCTTTTCTTCCGTAAGGTGAAGGAAGCACATGATGTATGGGTCCAGGGCGGCTGTAAGGTAATCAATGGCGAATTGGAGACAGAGGAGGATGCTGTGGAAAGGCTACTAACAAGCCAGCGAAGTAAGCAGGCAAGAACGGTCAATAGATCACGAAAACAAAGGGTGCGTACGATTATTACACCCATATACAACCACACTCCGAGTCCCCTAGCTATTTGATAAGAGGAAGGAAACCGTTGATAAAATGATCCATCTTGCTCAAACGGACCCCAAATATTGCCCTCGACTTCGAGAATTTCAATATCTTCAAGATGTTGTCAAGCGACTCGGCATCGATGGCCAGTCCTCTGACGAGGATGATATGCAGATTGTTGAAGAGACCAACATTCCGGTGTTTTTTGTGAAAGAATGCGCATGGAGATCTAAAGACGTGACGGCCTATATGAAGGTAATCGACAAGATGAAGGACCATTTTCTGAAGGCAGTGGGGGGGGCTAATCCAACACCGCGACTCCGAAAGTCCAGACAACAGTCTACCATTGCGGTGTGTGGACTTCCCAGAGCGATGTACAATGCGGAGTGGTTGGTGCAACGGGAGAGTGAAGCACCAGAATGGGTCAAGTCTTGTCTCCAGGTTTCGAATCAACCCTTCCAGTTATTGGAGATTGTTCTCGAGTAGAAGTATAAATTTTGGCTGTGTTATCTATACTTCATTAGGGACTGTTTTACATGCCTTTAAATTTCAGGATTCACGCACGACATCAGCGGTGTCAACCAAACCCTCACGTCCTGAAATCACATGAAAGAGGAATTCGGTCGCCACTAGAACAGTGTAGAAACTGTTACGGACGAAGCCCTTGGATGGAGGCTCTTTGGATTTCTTCGGGAAATGGGCAAAGAGTGATCCTGGAAGCCATCAGGGACACGATGCCCTGCAATAATTTGTTGTCTGACGCAAGCAACCATCTGACAGACATTGATTACGGAACCTACGGGCGTCAGTTTGTGGACCAGTCTGCGAAACAGAAATCGACCTTTAGAACCACAAGTAGCCATTATCAATGCATTATGACGACTGAGTTCCTTCATACAAATTTTACCAACAGCCTCTCGAACATCAGACAGGGTGCGTGAAATGACCGATTTGAGTGTCTGTTCTTGATTGCACCCAGGTTTGTTCTTCAAGAGACCTTTTTTGGCTTCAGCGATGTTGTCCAGACAAACCGAGTAGGCCTTTTCGATCAGGCTGTCCTTTTGTGCAGTTAGCTCACGACCAGGAATGACATCGTTAATGCCCAAAGAAAACCTGAAATTGGCTGACCACCCTTTCAGCGATCATTTTAAAAAGTGTAAGGTCGCACCTAACCACCGTGCAGCTAATTTCCCCAAACGATTCATTGTAGCCGCTGCTTCAGCTGGTCCATAATCCCTCAAAATGACACATATCGATTTCTTCTTTCCACTGCCTACTGTCGCTTTATCCATGACGCCACACATGATTTCGCTGTTCACGATTACCAGCCATCCGTCATTAGGCGAAAGATCAGGTACAAGCTTTAGCCACGGCGGAAAATTGGCAGCTTTGGCTTCCTCCCACTTGTTACATTTGCACTCGACGTTGACCAAAACTTTCGATTGCTTGTTGGAGCGCATCAAGACGTTGAAGATCTGTTTTCCTTGTCCACAAGCGAACAGGTTTGATTATGGTAGGTGGAGGTATGTCGATCTGCATGTTGGCGGCGAGGTAGCACCATATCTGAGTAAATTGTCTACGATCAAAGAATTGGTCTTTTCGGGAGAGTAGGAAGGAGGCTGTGATGAAGTCTTGGATGACGGCGATGACGGGGTCACCGTTTCGAGGCGTTACAAGGTTATGTTTGACACTCATGAGTTCGAGAGCTTCAGTTCAGGCTTCTTCCGTCTGGGGTACATCTATTGACAGTTGAATTAGGGACGGAGAATGGAAGGACCTCACTTACGAAGATTCATTTCATCTCTGTCAAAATCAGCGTTGTATGGACCACAGACACACTCATTCAAGCGGAACGTCCTCCACGGTCTCACTTTGACCTTTTGTGACATTGAGTATCAATATGATGGATGAGATGTTGCAGACTGACTCTATGACACATGATAGACAACTATACCTAGTCAGCACTCCCTTTGCCAACCCTTGCTTAATCAATGCATTGGTAAACACTATTTCTGTCAACTTGACTGTAAAGTCGTCCTCAGTGGAGGCGCCATCTTGAGCTACGGATGGTCGGATACAAACAGGGGAGACAGAGATGTACTGCCATATGAATTCCTCTGGCCGCCCAACGGAAGGAACCATGCCTAACAATTCGCAGTCCTTGATGATAATAAGATGCAGACAGATAATGAAATAAACATACCTCGTCTGAGATTCTTCGGAAGAGATCCAGCACTTTCAATGGATTCATGTACAGCTTTATTGAGATACATTCCTAGCTCCTTCTGAGCCTCGACCGCGGCAGAGAAAGTCTTTTTCCATTTCTCCAAATCGTCAGCAGTCTTTTTAGCGCGGAACTTGTCGTGAATGATTTTCAAAGCTCCGGCTTTCTTTACCGCGCCATTTATGGCAGAGCAGTAAGGACAGTAGACTACTTTTCGAGCAGCGGAATTGACAGCTTTGGACAGAGCTTGACGTTGGATATTTTCGAGGTTTGGACAGCGGAAACGTTTGAGGAAAGATCGACGGGATCTTTCGTCCAAAAGAACACGAGCACAGGTCTTTAGAGTGACGGTAAGACACCAGATAGCTGATTCAACGACAAACCAACTTTGCATATGCATTGTAGGATGCCAATTGTATGCTTGAAGTAGCCAATATGGAAGACCAGGACTACGAGCTTGATATAGGCGTAGTGGCCAACACAGTTGACAGACGATTGGCCACAAGTCTCGCAGAAGGCGTTCTTCTCACTAGTTCCCTGAACGACATATGAATTCGAGTCATATCAAAGTATTTACATGCACCAGACGACGATCGAGAACACCGTCTTTGACTGGGACTCTGTCCACAACGGTGTACAAATCACGGTGCGTAACTTCGAATTCAGATATCTTGACCGTATCCTGGTGTTTAGAAGGCTGAATTGCAGTTTCTTACTATGCGCGAGTCAGGTACTTGTAAATTTCAAGCCTGTGACCTACATCACTTTAGGCGCCTGGTGCGAGACAGTTTCCTTCATCTTATCCGTAAGCTGCAGATGTATGATGGATCACGCATAGAGAAATGTTCTGTTTGTCGGCGGAAGAAATCGAGACGGGAAGCAAAAAACGTGACTCGGAATGAGCTCCGCGTCTCAAATCGTCTATTTTTCATTATAATTTATAGGCCCAGTGGGTATCCTGCTGCTTCCAACACCTCCACAAAAGGACGTACCACCTGTATGTCCGCCGCCAATATCAACATTCTGGCCTTTGCTGGATTCGAATTCGCAAAGGTGACCATCTTTTGTCCAACGAATTCCTGAGGATTAGGGACATATGCTACAGGATCGACTTCCTTCGACTCGGATGCTGCAAGTTTGGAGTAGGCCGCTTGGTATCCAGCCGTTTGTTCTTCGTAATCCACTTGTGTGATGCCAGCATCTGGACCGTCTTCGGAGATGGACGAAACGAGATGGTGAGGTTCGCTGAAGAGTTTGACGAGAGATGTGAATGCGGCAGGCCTAAGAAGAGAAAGATGAGGTCACAACAATCTAAAGGGTGTCCACCTACCATGCTTGCACACTTGGCTCTTGGCTCATAATGCTGCTCTCCGTAAGCATATGCACCATGCCAATTACTGCCAGCTTTCGTTCCTTAGGAGGAAGTTTCGGTGCTTGGGGTATCACAAAATTAGTTAAGATCTGAGCCCACAAGCTTTGTGATCGTGAGTCAACACCAAATGAATTTGCCACAACTCACCCTGCCTGGATATCCTTGATCGTCTGAATAACATAGTCGGATGTCAATCCGTCATTTTGGATTGCCATCGTGAACAAGAGGAATTTAGAGAACAATATTACATATTTTTCCGTCTTGCTCGTTTGCATCCGAGTCAACAGGGTCATGATGACGGCTCTAAAGTACTGTCGCAGTTCACTCCTAGAGCAACGATCAATTTTGACCCTCATTCAAGGAAATGAACGTACGGGGACACGTGTTGCACGACAGCCTGCACAAGCTCAAAGCCCCATGAATCATTCAGTTTCGACGGGATCAATCGTTATTGCACGATGGCAAGAACGGATGCAACTTGGCCACTGGCCACCATCTGCTTGCTATCCCT
>QLOY01002933.1:0-25035 GCA_003313965.1 Megacollybia marginata
TGTCACTGTGTAGATTACGGTATATTAGCCGAGTGTGTGAGGTGTCACAACTCGTATATACCCCTTAGCATAAGTTCACAACTTGGTTGGAGTCAATTGGAGCTTTGATTATGGTGAAAACTGCCAATCAACTCTTTTTGCCACCACTGTATCTTCAACTTCAATAAAGTTCAATATGCTATGAGGTCTAGTAGAACACTCAGGTTTCAAGTCAGACTATATGTACCACTTGCAGTCAAAGTTGCAGTTGGGCCACAGTGAGGGCTTATGCTGGCAATAGGTACTATCAGCATCTACTGTCAGTCACTGTGAAATGGATCACCTCCAAGTATTATCAAGGTGACAGTAACAAGTACACTACCTTTCATTAATTGAATATCAATCACTTAAATGAATGGATGTTTATGTTCAATGAAGTGTGTCAACAGATGAATTAATCTGTGACTTAATTCAGTTACAGTTCCCTATCATTGAAACTCACCAGGTGCTTGAAAAGTCCAACAAGTGACAAAGTTCAATTAATATGAGATACTGTAGGCAATCAATCCTACAATACACTAAAGCTGTGTAGCTTCAGCATGTTACTCAATAAACTTGGATCCAACTCTTTAGGAGTATGCAGTTCATATTGAGTTCAATCCTTACAACTGAATTTTATTTTGCTCTATCTTGGTTGGTTCTGAGATGGAGGTTAAATAGATTAAGAGTTACAATTGTTGGCTTGATTCTAAAAGTTCAGTTTTCAACCCATGCTGTGAACCTAAACTAGGAACTTGAGTGCATCAGGCCTTTTACAGATCTAAAGAAGCCCAGGCTGATCAAAGATCAATGAGTTGTGATTAGAAGCAGAAGTAGACTGAGACCTAACAAGCCAGGACTCAGAATATGATCAATCTGATGAGATTTGTCTGTTTTGTACATAGTACCTGATGGCCTTTTAACTGGCCCAAAACCCATCTTAAATTATCCTGGACAAGTTACAGTCCACAATATGTGCTTGTGCATTGCCTCAAGCCTCTTCTTTATCAACTCCCATCAGCTCCCTTGCCTCCAACAACAACAACAACAACAATAACAACAACAACAACAATAACAACAACAACAACAATAACAACAACAACAACAATAACAACAACAACAACAATAACAACAACAACAACAACAACAATAAATACTGACCATATTGCTAAGTGTATTCAGTTGTTTGGTGGTTGTTTGGATTGATTATGAGCTTCAGACCCTCAGGATTCATGTTGGTGAGGTTTCCCACACTGCAAGAAAATATACCAACCACTTACCTTCCTAATCACCTCTACAAAATTTGAGCTTGTGCCCATTGTTAAGTTTCCTACCTTTTTCCCTATAACTATACTGGCATTGACTGATTCAAATTCTGTGCATGCTCAATTTCAACTGGCCAAGAAAACACTGCCTTTGTCGATGTCTGCATCTCCTGTAGATTTGGCCAAGTAATAGTATATGCTAGATCTCAACAGGGTCCAGGCATTTGGTGTTATCTTTTCATCATGGCTGTGTCATGCCACCATTCAATTTGTCTCCCCTAGTTCACACAGCACCACCTTCTACTATCCAAATACCATCAACCTCTGGATTGGGTTGCAGCAGCCTCAACAGCTCTGTTCAGACCTCTTTCCTAATTTGTTTGTTGACTGTACAGGTGGACCAGAGTGTCACACTGTATTTCCAGACTGCACACTCCTTTTCTTCCTTCCTTCTGTCTTGATTCCTCCTAACACTTATGTGCTATCAGTAAGTAGTGCCACTCCAGGTGACTATTCTTAGAAGATCTTGGAAAGGTCAGTGCACTTGAACTGGGCATTGTATTTTTAGAACTACTTAATTATGTCAGGGGCCATGTACCTTTGCTCTTTGAGAGCACAGGTGTTAGTTTCAATAGAACATAGAAACAGGTAACATTCAATATGCCTGTTTATGATTCATTGCGAAAGATTTCAGATCCAAGTGCTCACTGGCTATCCACAAGTGCTTAGTGCTGATCCTGATGTCCAGCACTCCAAGTCATCATACCAACATAGTAAGTTTTATTGCCCAATTCACTGCACTAAATTCAATTCTCTGAGATAGGAGCACCCTATTCAAGCAGCAGATGATTAATGTGTCCCAATCTTACACCACCAGCTAGGGTATCTACTAAATACTACAACTCGGAGTATCATCTGGTCTTGAATATTACATTTGATGCTCCACTCATTGTAACTGGAACTCACCAACACTGATTTCCCTATGCCTTAAAAGACTTTATACCAACATCTCACAACTATATCACCAACCCTACACCCCCACCCTATTCATGCTTCTAATGTTCCAAGTTCTAGCCCATACCTCAATCAGAAGCAGATTCTGACACCTTGATCAGTGATCTTGATGAGTGGGGGCATTTATTAGATATATCAGGAGGCACCCTCATGAGCAGGTTTAGCACCTGGTTATTGATGTGATGTGCTGACATTTGACACAGTACATGAGGCGCTTTGATCTCATGCATTAAATTTATGGGACATTGATGTCAGGCACTGAAAGAAAACATTCATCAGACAAGGACTTGCAACTTCATCAAAAATTGTGTCCCCATCACCTGAGTGGTACCAATCCTGGTTGTCTATAAACTCATTGTAGTTTTCTGTCTGCCTTTGGAACCAAGCTTGACTACTGTATCATTTTGATTGAATGATCAGCCCATGTTACACATTACAGGGGGTGTTCATTGACCAAGGTGATCATCTTGGCGGCCCCATGACTGTTACACCTTCCTAAAACAGTGCAGAGCGCTGCTGAAAATGGCGATAAGTGCCCATTTCAGCACTATAACAGATTACATGTACCAAATTCATTCAGTTCAGATGTGCTTGTTACACATTACCGAACACTTGATCAAAATGATACGGTATTTCAGGCTATTTGTAGTAGACATACTTCATGAGATTGTATACACACCTGGTTCACATTTTTTTATGATCTCAAGTACAGTAACTTGATACAAGGTACTTGTCTTTTTTAGAAGTGTACATTGATTTAAACAAGGCATTCAGATATTGCAATGTACCATCTTTTGGCAGTGTTATGTCCCGTGCAGAACGACACTGTCGCGAACACTATTTGGTGACGCGCTTCCGTAGCCTGTGTGCCATAATTTCCGAGGGTCTCCGAACGTGTCCGAAGGGTTCTGACGGAGGTCCGACGGGAACCGACGTTACGGAGTCGGGTTGCTGAGGTTAAGGTATCGGGAAGCTCAGGAAGTCAGGAAGGAAGGTCGGAGGGCAAACTGGAGAAGGTTGCACGAAGACAAGACTTGGAAGACAACTAGATTTTTCGTCTGAGTTCTACCGACTACTGACGGACTATTTATACTACTAACAGAAGAACTCTGGAGTGTAAGCGAGGTCATGAGGTATACATGAGGCGGTAGATAATCAGAACGAGGTATCGGGTAAATACTAAGAACAATGAAATGAATAAAGAAGTAAAGAGATCACCAGTGTCCCAGCTCCGATTGTGGAGCGCCGTTCCGAGTGATTCCGAGGGTTTCCGACGGGTTCCGAGGACGGACCGTCAGGAACGTAACGAGGATACTGACGTTAGCGTCAGGCGTCGGGATCGAATTGGTGCAGTGCGTAACAGGCAGAGGAACTATTGGACATTTTACAAAAACCAGGGGAGGCTCTTTTGCAGGTAATGCTGCAATATTCTTTCTAATTCCTGACTACACTAATATGATCAACTACTTACTCCACACAAAATGTAAGGGCTTTTTCCTGTCAACATGGTACTTATTTTATAGACTGAGTTACATTTTATTACAATGTGTGTGGATAATTTTAACAATGACAAAAAACTGGCATACACCAGTTCAGAGGAGTGATATCACATTTCCAGCTCTACACAATGTCCAATCAACCTCTTCCAGTATAAAGAATCAAAATGACCTTATAACAAAGGTTTTCCTAAAGTCAAATAAGCTTGTATTATATTGATATATTCAGAATTCTGGACAGAAATTGTATAGCTATCTTTTGTGGCACAAAACACAATGGCAGACTCAGCAGATATCCAGATTATGAAGAATCAACTTTATAATCACAAAATTTGCTGCTTCAATTATACAACATATGATATATGATATGATCAGGATTCTATCAGTCCTAACACTCACTCTGATATTATGCTGCTTTCAAAAGACCCTAATCAGCTACTGGTATGCTAGAGTTATCTTCATAATTCATGCCTTGGTCTGTTATCGGCATCCAAACCCTCAGTGACTTATACACTTGATCTCCAGATGCTGCTGGACTCAGCAGTACAATTGTTCAAAATGTCTGATGAGATTCCTAACTGGTGGTTCAAGCCAGTACTGCTTGTCTGTTCATAGTGGATAATGGATGTTAGTTCTTCTTAGCATCAGTGCTCAACAAAACACCCACCCTCACATAGATTGTATCTATCTTTTTTTCAACTCAGGTGGGAACAGTGGCAATCAAGTTCATGCTTTTGACTAACTTGAATGGGAATCTATTTGACCATGGCCTCAGGACCTTTCTAGGTGACGGTTTCAACTAGACCCGTCATTTACAAGAATAGCTGGTAGTAAAGACTCCGACCTGACGGAGTAGTAAATTAAGAGTGACGGAAGGTAAGTGGAAGGGTCCAAACACTCTTTAGTGAGGTACATAATGCATATAGACTCTGCCTGAGTTCGGTTTTTAATCAACGTCAGATTAGGTTCTAGTGGATTACATACTATGACTCCGAGGCCAGGCCCAGGCTACTATCATGTTTATAGTTATGAATCGATGTGTGAAGATGAAGTCAACGGTGAATTTATTCAAGTAACAACCAATCACCAAATATAGATCTAAAGAGTAAATGATTTTCATGATCCAGATTGAATTCTACTATTACTGGAGGGTTAAAAAATCAATTCCGTGTACAGAATAATTCAGCATGAATATCCTCAATCTTTCAAGGCAAAACAAGGTGAGTTCTGCCAAATGTTAGCTTTAGACAAAATCTTACACAACACTTACAGAGATTCTGGTATCCAACGTAACCCGTGATTCCCACATAAGTATACCCACTCGCAACGGCTGAATCCCGCTCAGATGCAGACGTAGTATGGAAGTTATCCACACTACTTTCCAAACGGTAAAATGGAACACTTCCACAGATCTCCGAGGGAAAGATGTACGCCACGATTCCTTCATTGGTCTGACCAGCTGCCACAGCAGCAGACACCTCTGTTGTGTTTGTGGTGTAGAAGTTATCAGTTGCAGTGGCATCATGGACCCAGTATAGAGCTATAGTAGATTCCACCTGCGTTTCATAAACTTGAGCCGCTACACCTTGCAGAACAGCGGTTCCGCCCTGGAGACGGGTAGTAACACCATTGACGTCGGTTCCGTACCAGTGATTTGTGCCACTGGCAGCATATACTTGGTAGAAAGGAACCGTCTGTGTAGAGTCAGGACAGGTGGCATTAGTCCGAGTCTATATCCACACAGTCAGGACATAAGGCCAGCAAGCAACTAGCAAGATAACCCACCTCCAATGCACGAGTGTCGAGTTCCATGACTGCTGGCGAAGCGAAGCTGAGCGCAAAAAAAGGCATAAGAAGAGCAAGAGAAGACTTCATTGTGCTATGAGCTGGTGGCAAATGATGCTGAAGGAAAGAACGAGTCTTGCCAGATTTATATGCGGTATGTTAAGCGCCCAAGCGCTTCAAATGATCGAATGATCAAATGGATCGTAAGCCAATAAGTCGGGGATCGAGCTCAAGCGCTCAAGGCTAACTAGCGCTAACTAAGTAACACTCGACTGATGGTTGGATTAGGATCTTCCATTGATCATTCAACAGAAGCTCCGACCAATACGCCGATGATCACGTATTTTACACGGTGGAGCAATGCCAGTTGACCTCCACACGACTTTTGCGACAAAGACGGCCATTAAGCGCCTGTACTTTTCGGCTATTCAATCAACCCGGCATTTTGCAATTGACTGACTAGATTCCCTACTTCCGACAGCTAGAATTGCGGTAAAACAGAGGGCGCTCATGAGTATCGGCGCGATATGTAAAAGACAGTATAGGTACCATTTATGTATCTTCAAGCTGCAGAAAGTTCTGTCACGTACTCAAAGGAGTTGAAGCAGGGCCGATATCAATCGGTCAAAGCCTGCTCGATGTGTGTATACAGACAGCTAGAATGTACTGTGGTAGAAAGCTGTAGAAAGCCGGATCTACCCATACCTACATGGCGTGCTCAGCGCTCAGCGGTTGCTCAGCGGACTTTAGTCTGAGGTTCAAACTTCTGCGAGGTACAATCATCGCCATTTCATGACGAATCATGGTGCACGGTGTGTTCAAGGTGTATTGAGCTCTTATTGCTCGACCATACGTGCTCACCATTATTGTCGGAACTCGGGCGGAATTGTTCCCTTCCTTGGCTCTTTCCATTCCCAATCCGTTTCCTTATGTGAGTGTTAGGTATCATATTACCCCCATTCGTTGACAGTAGAACTGGAACAGAAGTATGAACGACAGCATGTCAGGACAGCATAGATGCTGAACTGGAGAAATCTGGTAAACGCCAAAATATTCTCACGTGTCTTACTCGGAAACCACAGGTTAGGCGCTTCATCTCGGTGCACGCAATCGTTTCATAGCTTTCCCCTCTAGCTGTGTAACTATATCATCCTTCTGGCGATAGCGTCATTCACTCAGTCTGTGTTCCCCGCCACAATAGCATCAACTATACTAAACTATACTACTAGTATACCATGATCACGTCGCTCAGCCTCAGCCGCCGCCTCTACTTCAAGTGGGCATTATACGTACCAGATTCAGCCTGAATGCTTAGACCACGCAGGACGTGTACCCCAGGCCTTGTCGGATAGCGAAAATGGACGTTTTCAAAATAAATCTGACCTTTAGTCTGTGCTGGATCGATCTTCTTTCCATCAGGAGAATCGACATCGATCTCTGGAACGCTGTCGAGCAATTTAATTGTATCTGAGGCCGCACCCTGTGCAGAAGACACGTCGGGGACAAACTGAAAGACACTGCCAGCTTGGTTTGTGCCGAAAACGGAACTCTAGACTCCGGTCAATCCATCAAACTTGTCGAGCCGAAGCAGACACTTGCCATCAGTCCGACGAAAAACTGGAAGGTGCTGTATTCTCCTTCACTTACGAGACGAGATCCTGTAAAAAACGTTACAGGCAATTTGAAAAGACCGATGTCCAGCTCACTTACCAAACCAAGATACCAAAGCGACGATAAAGAAGATCATGGCTTGAGACATAGCATACAGAGCGGTAGTCCATACAGTGACAAATAGGGATGCGAAAAATGATGCAGAAGCGAAAAATCAGCTATTTTGTTACTTTTGATCATCCGTGATTGATTTTTCTACATAGAATGCTTGTATTAAATGGAAAATAGCGATGTATGAAAGGAATTATGAGGACACTGGCTTTGGCGGTCGAAATCTGCAGTAATGTACCTTCTGATGGCAGATGTCACATGACTATCACGCACAGTTAATATCCCTCTGTTGAAAGTATAGCTTCAGGGTAAGTAGCAATGACAATGATCTTACAGAGGTTATATTGGGCTAAAAATTTGATGGTAAGCTCAAATTCCCCAAAAAAACAGTCTATCTTTGAATTTAGAATGATTTTTTCGCTTCCCTGTATAAATAGCTTTGCCGAGGTTCCGATAGACCTTGGCTCAATGAGCGACACCTCCCTCAAATTGCACCATTCAAATTACAATCTGCACAAATAAATGGCCTAGAATCTGATAATGTATTTTGTTTTGTACAATTCCTTCCAAGTTCAGCTGATAATGAGCAAAATTTCTTCATTTTTTCGCATCCCTATTTGTCACTGTACCGCAGTTCTGTTCGACCTCCGAAGTGGTTCTTCCAGGCTCATACCGTATATCCTGCAACAATCGTCTTCGTGTGTTAACGATGCTACGGTGCGAATCGTCCCTGCGGCTTCGCATGCCACTTGGGCTGATTCCTCATGCGCTTTCTTGTTGATTTGGTCTTTCATAACCACTACCCGTAACCGGATGTAACCCACGGAGAGTAATAGTGGACTGGTCGCTTTAGAGGGGCTGGTGAGCTCCTGAAAATGCGAATGGATCAACATACCCAAAGCAACAAGTGCGATTTTCCATGCAAATACAAGACCAACAATGATGGCAGCTACAAAGGTAGCGCTGCAGCCGACGATCGCTCCCAGAGTTGCTCCAGCAAGACCATTGATATTTTGTGAATTTTGGCTCAAACCGGAGGTTAAACTTCCGGTCTTATGATGAATGAATCAACAGAAACGTAGAGGAATTTGAAGTGCTCACACTGTGCTCCTTCTTATCGAAATACTCAACTGGATATGAGTGAGATATGCGGGGAAAGGAGGAAGACAAAATAAACACACTATCTTGACGAAGAATGGCTTTGAGACTGAGAGATCGCAATCTGGAGCTCAATGCCGCTGCAGACGAAGTAAAGAAATAGATCTGAAAAGCGATCCCAAACGTTGATGTGATTGCGAGAAGGAAAAACCTGAAGCGAAGTCACATATGCATCAATGAAAATGAAACAGAATAGACCAGAGAGCATTACGATCGCCAGCAACGCGACGATCCTGACCTTGCTCGGAGAACCCGTCAATACTCCGGGCTGGATAAAACCTTTGTTAAGGAAGTCGATAGAGTAGCCATCCACTCACCGAATACGACACCATAGGCAGGGGAGGCCAGTCCGGCGATGATAGCGCAAATGCTTCCAAAGAAGTACCTCCACCATTGATCACAGTTTATGATTCCCATTCTCTTGAAAAGATATGGCAAACTGTAGTCTGTAACCGCATTCTTGTCCGTCTCCCCCCGCATCTGCTTTTGCTCCAAATTTTCATTTGTAAACGATTTACCTGTGGTCTTCCGTCCAAGGGGAATCTCTTCCTGAAGATCCTTCTTCATCTCAGCCGGTGATACTGGCCCATAAGCTTCTGATCCTTCACGCAGACGTTGAGCCTGTACCAGACGAGCATATGCACCACTATGGCTAGTCAAAAGCTCGTCATGTGTGCCACTCTCGAGAAGGACTCCGTCTCCCATAACATAGATCATATCAGCATCTTTCACGGTCGAAAGGCGATGGGCAATAGTGACTGTAGTACGACCAGCAGATGCTTTATTGAGAACGTCCTGAACAACCCCTTCACTTTGGGTATCAAGTGCACTAGTCGCCTCGTCGAGCAGAAGAATGCGAGGGTCAGAAGCTATCGCTCGAGCAATGGCAACACGTTGCTTCTGACCTCCGCTAAGCAAAAAACCTGCATAAAAGAGTCAAACTACGATATACAGACAAGGGTTCTCTCGCCTCTCTCGCCAACCATGCTGTCGTAGCCGTTCGGTAACTTGGCAATGAAGCCGTCAGCATTAGCTTTGATACAAGCCTCTTTTATCAGAGCAAACTTTTCCTCATCAGGGACATTCTCGAACTTGGTTCCAATCAACCCATGAGCAACATTTTCTTTGATCGTCGTAGCGAATAGTGTAGGTTCTTGAGATACGAGACCGATCTGCGAACGAAGCCACTTGACGTTGAGTGTCTTGGTGTCTCGTCCATCCAATTCGATGACACCAGCACTGGGGTTGTAGAATCGTTCCACAAGGGAAACGATGGTAGACTTGCCCGACCCTGAAGCACCAACGATAGCGGAGCTTCCGCCAGCCATGAAGGTGAGTGAAAGACGTTTGAGAACAGGAACGGTAGGACGAGAAGGGTAGTTAAATGTTACGTCCTCGAAAGTAATTTTTCCCTCCACCCTATCCGGTTTTTCACCTGAGGGATCTGCCGAGTCAATCTCCGGGACTTGATCAATGGTCTGATAGAGCTTGGCGGCAGCTCCTCGACCATTCGTTATCACTATATAGCGTTTATGACAGATGCGCAACATGATCTCACCTCACCTTGCATTTCCGGGGCTAGTACGGCAAGCGAAACGGATCCGACAATGATGGCCATGACGATAGTGACCACATTGCCAGCAGTAGCTGAAAATGAGTGTAAGAATTCAGAATTGATTTGTCGAAGCATTGCACTCGCCATGTCCTTCTCCAATCAGCGTGGTTCCAAAAGAAATCGCTGCAACGAAGTAAATGATTGCTATACAGCCCGCATGCCAAATCACAGACCTTGCTTCGACAGCATATGACATGTCGACTTGTCTGTCATAAAGCCCGGATAAAGTGTTCTGCGATCCAAAAGCTTTCGCTGTCCTAATCGTCGAAATGACCTCCTCCGCGATGGTTCCTCCATCAGCGACGTACTTGAGAGAAAGTCTGAAGACTATCATAAGACCAAATCTTCAGAGGAATGAAAGACAATACTAACTGTGTATACCTGGACATGAAATGATTCAAAACTGCACCTGTGATACTGAAGAAAGGTAGGGTGGATGTAAGTGCCAGTGCGAGGCGCCAGGAACGGACGTAGGCAATAACAAACGCGGTGACGAAAGTGGAGAGGAAGTGGACAACCAAAGCAACCTTTTCAGACATTCCCTGCTGCACCAAGTCTGTAATTAATCTGAATCAGACAGTGTTGGATGTGAATTAGTAGAACGCACGCGTATCTGTTTGTATTCTGGAAGCAATCTCTCCAGCTCCAACCTTGTCAAAGAACTGGATATCTTGGCGTAGAACAGCCTGAAGATAACGTTCTCGAATGCGTTTAGCGTTGACTTCGCCAGTGTAATTCCAGATAACCATATAGAGATATGTTAGTACGAACACTCCCACACCTAAGACCATGATCAGTTGCTCGGACGATAGGAGCGGCGTGGCATTTACCAAAATACACCAGATAGCTTGCATCCTGTGCAGCTAATCGACGAAAATCCGAAACGGCTTGGGCAAGAGCTGCTTGAGCATCCGGACCACCACCTACTGCTGCATTACTCGCAACGGTGAAGTCAACAAACCTTTGCGTCAGAGTTCCGAATACCAGAGTCATAAGAGTCTACGAAACGGTGAGAAAAGAAAAGTGAGCTAATTGAACTTGCCATCGCTGCACCGGAGGCTGCGGCTGCGACTAAACCAACGATATCAATGAAAATTTCAAACTTGGTGGAAAATCTGTATGAAGGGACTAAGGAGACCGATTTAAGATGTTGGGAACACTTACCTGAAAAGCTGGATGAAAGAAACTGGACTGATTGCTGGTTGCGTGGCCTTTTGATCGAGGTCTACGCGTACACATTCTGGTGGTTCTTCTTTGGATCCCCTCACAAAGCGAGAGAATATGCTACCTGTGTTAGGTTTTGGTCTAGTCTTTTCGTTCGTACGGCTTGTAGAAGAATCTGACATCGCTAACAGTGAGGACAGTGATCAACACATTCAAAGTCTCGTGGTCTTGTATAGTTCCCACTAAGCGCCAATCAAGACCCTGCCATGTCAGTCGAGTCATACGGTTCGGTATGTTGGCAATGAATCAACGACTGGATGCGCAGCAAACATGCGGTCCAGAAGCACAGATTTCCGGCCCGAAAGGATGCGGGAGTGCGGACGCGTTGTCAAGGTAAACCGTAAGTAAGGCGACTCACTCAGAGCATTGATTTACCCTAGGTTTTGCAAGCATTGGATCCTCCCGGATTTTCACTTTTTTGGCTCAAAACCGCCAACCTTTGCTTTACTTTCCATTTCTTGTCCTTTTAAAGCCAAATGTCATCAGAGCCCTAGGGGAGCTTCGCTTCTCGGGTCCTTCGAATAATATGGAGAAACTTGGTGGTCCAAGGCTTGGAGACCGATACTATAAATCTAGTACTGTAGGTCATAAGACTGTTGCAGCCCAAGCCACAAATTCTCTTCTTATATCACAGAAGAGAGTATTAGAATTCATTCACCAGCAGAGACGAAGCACTGAGACCACAGTTGGACCACAGAGACATCCAACAAGAAGTGACGCGGTGACGCGAGATCCGGATCGGATCTCGGAACCAAACTTGAACCAAACAATCTCATTTCTAGCGCCTATTGCGGTGGAATTACGGGCTAAGCAAGGCTAAAGCATTCAAATCACTTATAGTTCCTCGTTATGTCTCCTCGAATTGTCACACCTTAATGCATTACTGGAGGAAGAAAACCGTGTTGAATCAACGATCAGCGCCCGGGATTCCAGGAACGGTGGAAGGCTGCGGAAGGAGCTAGTGCTCCTGTCGTACTCCTGTCGTCTCGATATAACGGTTGTCAGTCTGCCCATCTGTGACGTTGCACAGTTCTGAAGTGACAGATATGCCGTATTACTTTCGTGGGTCTCCGAAGCACGACTTGCAGCCAGCGGCTGCCAGGCTAAAGTTCCTCAAATTCCAAATGCTGATCGTCTTCTACATAACGTTGAGATGGACCTCGACTAAACGTTGTTTTACTTTTCGCTTGTTGCTGTCTCAACCAGTTTAGTATCGTCCACTGCAGTCCAACCTCTCCCTCGATTGGTGTTATACACTCAATGCTTCTGTACATCGCATCGCGGCCTCTCGATTACTCTGCGCTTTTCTGTGTCTAGGTTCACTAACCATGAGCATTAAGTTGGACTTGAGACTTTTCCGTCCAGCTTGAGAATGAGGAGGGAGAAGGACTGTGCGACTAGGGAAGCGCATGATTGAGTTCGTGTACGAGGATGAGCGGAAGGTAAAGCAGCTCCTTTTTTAAGTGTTCGTCGACATAGCTTTTTAGAATCCCGGAGCTTTTCGCACCTTTAGCTCAGCCCCTCTGCGCTCAGATACCAAGACATTGGGAATCTGGTTATGGAGCTCTTTCTTCGGTGCTTCCAATATCCTGGGGGAACTCGTTCTGTCGCGGAAAGTAAAGCAGTGCCATATTTTCCGCTGCGTTCGCTGACTGAAGTGAAGAGAACTCTCGATGTTCCTCGCCGTCTCATTTCTATATCCAGACACCAGCGAGACTATGAGAATGAACTCAGGCTCTTACGACGACGCTATTGAGGGTATCTCGAGACAATGGGAAGCTTCGAGTCCACTTTCGATTGTTCTCACATCTATTCTGCAAACTGGGACTAGGCTCGTGCACGAGTTCTCTTGTTGCTGGAAGTTGCTGGAACTAAGGTCTTCTTACGCATCGTTGGCTGATGAAGCTTGAGTTTTCCGTTTCCGCGGAATACTGTGTTTGTAATGCCGTCGTCTGACCTTCCAACATTGAGTGTACTCATTCGTTTCCCCTCCTTGGCTGGTTGTCAACACCCGAGCCCGTACTTGTATCGCAGATACCTAGAACGAGTTTCTCTATGTTCAATATAACAGTAAGTTCCTCTCGGCCTTGAATGTGTTAGAAAGCCAAACTGATCGAGGGTACATTCACATCCGGTCTCGAACGACATTCTCCAAAACCGGATAATAGTTGCGAGTATGCGTTTCAAATGGGCAAGGTATCTAGCACATCACTCCTTCAGGCTCCAAGCAATATCTACCAAGCCCACCTACGCATTCAGCGCCAAGCGCCCATTACATAATTTGGCGCCTGTCTCGAAAAAGTACAAGGCAAGCGAGGTACGTTTTGTTGATACGACGCAGCCATGCTTATATCGACATCTTGAATGATTCTGTCGAAAACACGTTTATTATGACTGTCCCAGCGCAGAAGTGAACGACACGATTGGCGGCACTCCAATCAAACTCCAATCAATTGGTGTTATCCCGGATTCAGAGTTTTCCTCTGCCCATAATCGATGCTAGCGTGCAAGAAATAAAATTGAATTTCATCATTGGAATTGGGCTGAAGAGGTCACTGCCCTCTCGGCCTCGGATCCACCTGGGGACTAGGACACACAATTTGATAAGTGGTCATTTACATGAGCTATAGCTGGTACATCTAAACACAATGATGTATGAGTAGTTCATGCTTTTCAGAACGAGGCCGGATGACACAAGGGATTGGTTCCAGGTGCCTATAATCCGTGTCATGAACCATCTCAGAGGACTAAAAGGGGCTTACTCTGCTATTCCAGTGGTAAACTCTATCTTAGGCTGGATCTCTTTCCCATCGGAGCCAATCACTTTGGATATATCGAATACGGATAGGATACAAGCTATTGCAATAAAGAGAGATGGATCTGCTAAGAATCGCCCAGGGCATATTCTGAAACAAGTCAAAAAGAACACGAATCAAACTCGAGTCAAACCTGCGACCAAATCCAAACACCGAAGGGAAGAAAGGTTCTGGCGTGTATCCCAATTTGGTTACAAACCGATCAGGATTGAACGTTTCGGGATCCTTGTAAATGTTTTCATCCAGGGACATTCCCCTAGAAACAGTTTCAGATGATTCAACACAAGTGAAATCCGCCGACCGAAGATTGGCGAATATTGTTGATCCCTTGGGGATTAACATATTGCGGTAAACTTCATCTTTAAGGGAGCGATGAGGAATGCCTAAGGGTACAACAGGGTAGCATCTGCGAATTAAATGCTTCAGACAGGTGGGCAGATGAACAGTAATACCTTAGTGTTTCCTGCACAATGCATTCAATGTATGAAAGCTTTTCTCGATCATCAAGCTGGGGAAGCCGATCTGAGCCAACTACAGAGTCGAGCTCTTCCTGAGCCTTGCGCACAATCTCAGGATGCAGAACCATATTGAGGAGGAATACTCCTAGCGTTGACCATGTCTTCCGAGATGTGTTAGACACAAACGGAGGAGACGATTGACACACAGTATCTACCCCGGCCACATACATACCGGCAGCAACACCCTTGATATCCTCAATCTTGTGTGGTTCCTTCAATTTTGGTGATTCCTCCAATACTTTAGTTACGACACAGGATGGCGCGATGTGTTCAGACTAGCGGGGAAAGAGAAGGAATCAGAAATTAAACATCTGTCTCTGACTAACCATTTCTCTCCGAAGCTTATCCACAGGATCGTCATGGAGTCTCCTTACTGCAGGTTTCCACTTCTTTGCATGGGTCGCATATTTCGTTCCAGGAAACCACGAGGGAAAATACTGCACTATAAACGAGTTAAGATTCTATCTGAAGTCAAAAACAGTTAGACTGGCAGATGGGAATCCAATCGACGGGTGTATTTCCCACCGGTCCAGAGTTGTTAACGGCAGATCCGATCTCATCGGTAATCTTCAGATAATGGTCTTTATCAGAGACGATATCATGTCCATAGGCAATTTTAATAACGATCGCGGTCGAAAACCGACGAAAGGCCTCGTCATAATCGGTTGGGTTCTTCATGAGGCCTTTGATCAAGGTGCATGCTTCTTGCCATTGAATATGATTGTAGGAAAGGCATTCTTGTTTGCTGAAGAATTGTTGGTAGATTTTACGGTGTTTGATTAGCTGGGCGCCATATTGGAGAAAAGCCGTGTTTGGAACCCATCCCATTCTAAATATGATAAGGAGAGCAAGAGAAAAGATCTGATCCTACAGCTCGAAGGCCACACATTTTGGTCTGTTGCTGAAGTTTGCACCCCTCTTATCCAAGAGGTCGTTCGCAGCTTGTACACTATTGAGGATAATGATTGAAGTTCCTGGGAGCCGGAGGTGTATCACATCACCTGCATGCACCGTGAGAGAGCTCGACCAGGAAACACAAAGGTTTACCGTATAACTTCGACCAAGCATGGAACACCTTTCCTTGATTGCTAGTCGGAATGATAAGTAGATGTCCGATAATGGGGTCTCCTGGAGGTCCTGGAGGAAGGGATAATTGTTGCGCAGGCTTCAGATAGAGGAAAAGAAGACTCGTGAAGATGATCGCAAAGACGACAGTTATTGCGAGGATGGCCATTAAGAAGCCTCCCTTGGATTCGCACAGGCTTTTATTGTGTGAAAGCCAACCTCATGATGTCGATGGCTTCCATCCCATCATAATGGCACCATATAGATACCGATGTAGACTTGCTCACCGATGGCGCCGTGAGGGTTTAATCAGAGGGCCTGGGAACGAGGTTACCGAGAATGCATGTTGGTCTAATCATGTGAAGCGGTCTAGAACATCCTTTCCGACTGAGGAAGTTCTCTGATTGCAAACATTTGGTAAATCGTTCAGCTTTGAGTATCTTTACACGACGTTAGCGGATCAGTTGAAGTCATCTGGATTTGCCCCTGCACTCGATTAAAGGTCAAAAGTCATATTAGGATGTCGGGTAGGATTATGTTTTGCAAAACGGAATGGAGCTGTGGGGTCGCCTTGAATACCGATCTTTCCATCGAGACTTGGATTAAGGGAGAGGGGTTTGAGGTTCGCGCTGAGGGCTTGGAATAGTCAATTTGATAGTAGGTACAAGACTACGGAGAGGCTAGCCTGTGGGTTATGAACTTTCAACTCTCGTTGACTACATTCAGCCGTGGAAACGGAACAAAAGAAGTTAGATCATGCACTTAAGAGTTGTTTTAAAAATTTCACATGATGAATATCTAGCGTTTGACTTAAATACGTCCGAAATCCTAGGACTATCTTGTGTTTGTCGTGCCTGTTGCCACCCACGTGCTTATCATCCGGAGCCTCTCGCATTCCGCTTGTCACATCCCTCTGATCGACTTTATTGCTTTCCAGAATGTCACAAGACGTCAACTGAACTGATTTATTCTACAAAGACTGTTTACTATAGACCCGCGGCCCGGTTCGGTCCAGGTTCGGGCATTTTTCCGAACCTCAAAGCGGAAGGAGGGCGAAATTTCTATGATGCCCATTCTCTTGACAAACTGTAATTTGTAACCGCATTCTTGTCCGCCTTCGCCCGCTGCTCCAAAACGCGTTGTAATTCCATTAACACGGCACCAACATCCATGATCAGTAGCTCGGACGGTAAGGGCGGTGTGGCGTCTAACAAAATATACCAGATAGGTGCAGCTAATCGACGAAAATCTGAAACGACTTGGGCAAGAATTGCTTGAGCATCCAGACCACCAACTACTGCTGCATTACTTGCAACGGTGAAAGGAACAAACTGTTGCGTCAGAGTCATAAGAGTCTACGAATGGTGAGAACAGAAATTTGAGGGAAATAGACTTGCCATCGCTGCACCGGAGGCTGCTGCTGCGACTAAACTAATGTCATCTTTCAAACTTGGTGGAAAATCTGTATGAGATTGATTTAAGAATACTCACCTGAAAAGCCGGGTGAAGGGAACTGAACCGATTTCTGGTTGCGTGGCCTTCTGATCGACGTCTACGTGTACAGATTTTGGTCGTTCTTCTTTGGATCAAGAGCAGTCATTAAAGTCTCGTGTGAATAATTCCCACTAAGCGCCAATCAAGACGCCTGTCATGTCAGTCGAGCTATACAGTTCGGAATGCTGGAAATGAGTCAACGACGAGAGGCCACTGTGCATGCCAATTTGGGGCGGCGCAGAAACACAGATTTCCAGCCTGAGAGGATGCGGGAGGACGGATGCATTGTCAAGCCAAACAGTATGTAAGGTGAGTTCGCACTCAGAGCGTCGATTTACTCTAAGACCTGGGTACACTGAGCATGCAATGCAAATCTTGCCAATCCAAACCTATCGCTGGCAAGCTACTATAGGGACTTGGCGCACGTTTCCAACTATTTACTGCATTGTAGGTTGATTTGAGCACAGCAAAATATACGGAGAAATGCTAGTAGCATTTCTCCTAAGCCTAGTATAAGGATTGTTGAAGCCGAAACCATCAAATTTCTCAGGAATTGCTCACAAACCTTTGATTATGTGTCAAACGTCTCCTTATGATGTAGAAGATAGTATCGGAGTCCATTCGCCAGCAGAGACGAAGCAGAGACCAGAGAGGGATTCAAGATAAAAAAACGCGGTGACGCACTTGAAGAAGATCCGGATCGGATCGCGGAACCAAACACAAACCAAACAATCGTCATTTGTAGCGAACTGTCTTAGCCTCGTGGAATTACTGAACGCAAGCAAGCTACAGCACTTATATTATTTTTGTTTCACTTACTATGACTTCTCTAACCTCAATGTGCTACTGGAAAACCGTGCTTGATTCAGTGCCTGGGCCCCAGCACTAACTGTGGAAAAGGTGACTAGTAGTCCTGTCATCTCGATATCACGGTCGTAATCCTGTCCAGCTGTGGTGTTTCCCAGTTACGCAGAGACGGTTATTATCACTCCTGCTGCCCCACACTGCGGCGTGCGCAGAGCACGTAGTAAAGCCAGCCTAAAGTTCCATGTAAAAAGACGGATCTCAATCACTGACGTTGGGATGAACCATGATTGTCGGTAAGGCCTTCCTGTGCTTTTCGCTTGCTGGTGTCTCAAGCAGCTCTAGTATCATAAATATGGTCCATCAAGTCCAGTCTCTCCCGATTGATGGTATACACTCAACCGTTTCATATGAATCATACATCGCATCGCCGGCCCTTCAATTCCTCTGGTTTCTGTCTCTATACCACCGACATCAAGTTGGACGGGGAATTCACGACACTGTCAGGGGGTTATCGAGACATTAGTATGCTTAGACGTCGATTGCTTTCTCCAAGTGCTTAAACTTTAGTCAGTCTGAGAATGGGGAGGGAGAAGGACAGCTTGTGCAACCAGAGAAGAGTAAGATTGAGCTCGTGTACGAGGATAAGCAGAAGGTGAAGCAGAAGCGCTCATTGACATAACTTCTTAGAAAACCCGGAGCTTATCCCCTACTCCGCGCCTTTAGCCCCCTCTGCGCTCCGATACCAGCGTCCACATTGGGAATCTGGTTATCGAGCTCCTTCTTCAAGTGGCTCCGATCTCCTGGGGGTTCTCATTCTGTCGCGGAAGATCAAGAAGTACCCTTTTTTCCGCTGCGTTCACTGACTGGGGTGAAGAGAAGTTTCGGAGCTTCTCGCAGTCTCATTTCTATATTCCGCCGCCAGCAAGATTAAGAGAATGAATTCAGGCTCTTGCTACGATGCTATCGAGGGAAGCTCAGTTTCGGACACTCTCCCGGTTGTTCCCACATCTCTATTCTCGAAAACGGGGAGGTTGCAAACTGGGCTACGTGATATGTCGGAGTTCTCCTGTTGCTGGAAGTAAAGTCTTCTTTACGCAGCGTTAGCTGATCAAGCTTGTAGTTGTTCGTTTCCGTGGAATATTCATGAGGTGTTTGTAATATGCCGTTGTCCGACCCTCCAACGTCGAGTGTACACGATCGTCTGCCTTTTTTGGCTCCATCGGTCTGTCTCTTTGGATAAACATGATTACTTCATCTGGAGACTGTCCTTACGCACTACTTGGAACCCAGTCGAATTTCAGCACTGTTTCTCTATGTTCGATATACCTCTCGTTCGGAAAGCTAAGCCGATCGGGGTTGCATGGCAGCAATAAAAGTCAAAATGAGAAAGGTCCATAAGAAACCTTTCGAGTCGAAGTTACGCAATCTGCATGGAAATGGGGGAAGTTCGGGTAAGTCGGAGGAAACTTCTGATGTCAATCGGCAGGGAAAATTCCAAGGTGGAGAAGTTTTCTCTGTTTGGTTGGGAGGTTCTCAGACGTTGAAAAGCTCTCTCAGATCATCGCGGATTGACAGAGAGGTAAGTCCCGACTTCGTATTTTTCACCGATCAAGCGCCGGCTTCAAATTTCGGCGGAGCCGAAGCCGCAGATATTATTAGGAGGACTCTGCCCGCCTTGAGTCACAAAACGCATTGCTTTGGGATGCCTTCTATTATGTGTGAGCCCCGGGCAGGTTCGCATTTGAGCTTATTATCATCGAGTGCAAGGAGTGTCGGCATGCTCATTAAAACCCCGCTCGGCACACGGCACGTTCGGCAAGCAGTCATCGATTTGTCGAAGTCTTAACAACTCATCCTGCAGTAACAAGGTTAAAAGAACTTCTCCCAATCAAACCAACTTTCTCAACCAGATAATCTAATGTCACCTACCCACTATGCAAGTGGGGGCGAGGCTTTCTTCCCCATTATCCCACATACAGAGTAGGACAGCTTACTTCCCAAGACTATGTATAGCGCAGGTATAGTACGGCAAGTCAGAGGCATCCTCAGCACACTACTGCCTCAGGCTCCAGTAATATAACCTCCAAGCAACATACATTCCGCCAAGCGCCCATTACCTAATTTGGCGCCTGTTCCGACAGATTTTGGGTCGGACAGTACAGCACATTTTGTTGATATGGCGCGCAGATATCTCTATGCTTATATTGACATTGTGAATGGTTCTGTCAAAAACCCGTTTTCAGTATTTTTGGTAGTACGACTGTCCCAGCGCAGATATGAGAGCCGAACCATCCTGATAGACTGCATGATTGATTAGAGACTGAAAGTTCTACACTTGATGTTTAGAATTTAGTCATTCGGGTTTGGTTTGACGTATCCCGTGATACTGTCGCAAGTGAATGACAGGATTATCGGCACTCTAATTACAAGCGATGGTATCGATCGGCGTTAGCCCGAGATTCGGAGTCCGCTTCCTCTACCCATGGTAACTAACTACCGTACCTGTGTCTCATCGGCAATGGATCATGGAAGTTGAGCTGAACCACTTACAATTCGACATCAGGTGCAACCGAATCCATCTTTTTCACACCTCTCCGTTGGGGGACTTTACGTCTCGGAGTCCCGCGTCGGAGCTCCGATTCAATTATACCCCTATCATAGACGATTTCTTCACTTCTCAACTATTCAGTCGCTCCAAACTTCTCAAACTTTCATTCCTCAGGTCTCCATTGCAACGTCAGTGAATCTGAATAGTAAAAGACTCGCCTGGAAGAATGACACACATAACAGACACACATAACAGAAACCACCTACCAATAAGGTCCTCTAGGGACCCCCCCCTCAAATCCTGTGTGAGTGCTTAGATCCCTTTTGTGAACCCCACCTCGAGCCAGTTACCCCTCTACCCCTAGACTCCACATCACAAGCCCAACTGATTGACCTTGTTCCCCCTTTGGAACACCCTTCCCTACCACACAGTAATTAAAATTACATCACTGGAATTGGACACATCACATTTGACCTCTCAGCCTCGGATCTGCCTGGGAACGAAGATACACAACTTGATAAGCAGGCATTTACATGAGCTTTAGCTAGTACATAGGTCTAAACACAATGATGTATGAGCAGTTCATGCTTTTCAGAACGAGGCCGGATGACACAAGGGATTGGTTCCAGGTGCCTACAGTCCATGTCATGAACCATCTCAGAAGACTAAAAAGGGCTTACTCTGATATTCCGGTGGTAAACTCTATCTTAGGCTGGATCTCTTTCCCATCAGAGCCGATCGCTTTGGATATATCAAATACGGATAGGATACACGCTATTGCGATAAAGAGAGATGGGTCTGCTAAGAATCGCCCAGGGCATATTCTGAAACAAGTCAACAAGAACACGAATCAAACTCGAGTCAAACCTGCGACCAAATCCAAACACCGAAGGGAAGAAGGGTTCTGGCGTGTATCCTAATTTGGTTACAAACCGATCTGGATTGAACGTTTCGGGATCCTTGTAGATTTTTTCGTCCAGGGACATTCCTCTAGAAATAGTTTCAGACAATTCAACACAAGTGAAATCAGCAGACCGAAGATTGGCGAATATTGTTGATCCCTTGGGGATTAACATATTGCAATAAACTTCATCGTTGAGGGAGCGATGAGGAAGGCCTAAAGGTGCAACAGGGTACCATCTGCGAATTAAATACTTCAGATAGATGGGTAGATGAGCATACCTTAGTGTTTCCTGCACAATGCATTCAATGTATGAAAGCTTTTCTCGATCATCAAGCTGGGGAAGCCGATCTGAGCCAACTACAGAGTCGAGCTCGTCCTGAGCCTTGCGCACAATCTCAGGATGCAGAACCATATTGAGGAGGAATACTCCTAGCGTTGACCATGTCTTCCGAGATGCATTAGCTATTAACGGAAGAGGAGACTGACGCACAGTATCCACCCCGGCCCCATACATACCGGCAGCAATACCCTTGATATCCTCGATCTGGTGTGGTTCCTTCAATTTCGGTGATTCCTCCAATACTTTAGTTACGAGACAAGATGGCGCGATGTGTTCAGCCTAACGGGGAAGAGAAGGAATCAGAAATTAAACATCGGTCTCTTGACTAACAATTTCTCTCTGAAGCTTATCCACAGGATCGTCATGGAGTCTCCTCACTGCAGGTTTCCACTTCTTTGCATGGGTCGCATACTTCGTTCCAGGAAACCACGAGGGAAAATACTGCACTATAAACGAGTTAATGTTTTAGCTGAAGTCAAAAACAGTTAGACTGGCAGATAGGAATCCAATCGACGGGTGTATTTCCCACCGGTCCAGAGTTGGTAACGGCAGATCCGATTTCATCGGTAATCTTCAGATAATGGTCTTCATCAGAGACGATATCATGTCCATAGGCGATTTTAATAATGATCGCGGTAGCAAACCGACGAAAGGATTCGTCATAATTGTCTGAATTCTTCATGAGGCCTTTGATCAAGGTGCATGCTTCTTGCCATTGAATATGATTGTAGGAAAGGCATTCTTGTTTGCTGAAGAATCGTTGGAAGATTTTACGGTGTTTGATTAGCTGGGATCCATATTGGAGAAAAGCCGTGTTTGGTACCCATCCCATTCTAAATATGATAAGGAGAGCAAAGAAAAGATTCGGATCCTACAGCTCGAAGACCACACATTTTGGCCTGTTGCTGAAGTTTGCACCACTCTTATCTAAGAGGTCGTTCGCAGCTTGTACACTATCGAGGATAATGATTGATGTTGCTGGGAGCCGGAGGTGTATCACATCACCTGCATGCACTGTGAGAACTCGACCAGGAAGCACAAAGGTTTACCGTATAACTTCGACCAAGCATGGAACACCTTTCCTTGATTGCTAGTCGGAATGATACGTAGATGTCCGATAATGGGGTCTGCCGGAGGACCTGGAGGAAGGGATAATTGTTGCGCAGGCTTCAGATAGAGGGAAAGAAGACTCGTGAAGATGATCGCAAAGACGACAGTTATTGCGAGGATGGCCATTAAGAAGCCTCCTTGGATTCGCACAGGCTTTTATTGTGTGAAAGTCAACATCACAAGACTGATTCTCATGATGTCGATGGCTTCCATCCCATCATAATGGCACCACATAGATGCCGATGTAGACCTGCTCGTGAGGGTTTAATCATTCGGGCCTGGGAACGAGGCTACCGAGAATGCATGTGGTCTAATCATGTGAAGCGGTCTAGACGCTGCGCAGCACGTCCTTTTCAAAATATATACCAGATAGCCTGCATCCTGTGCAGCTACTCGAGGAAAATCCGACCCGCCTTGGGCAAGAGTTGCTTGAGCATCCAGAGTACTCGCGACGGTGAAATCAACAAACTTTTCGGTCAAGTCATAAGAGTCTACGAATGGTGAGAACGGAAATTTGAGGGAAATGAACTTGTCATCGAGACTGCTGCTAAATTAATGACATCAATGAAATTTTCAAATTTGGTGGAAAATCTGAAGGAGATCGATTTAAGCTGGTAAAGAATCCTTACCTGAAAGTGAAAGAAACTAGACCGATTTCTAGTGGCCTTCTGGTCGATGTCTACGTGTACAGATTTTGGTCGTTCTTCTTTGGATTCGTAGGAACTACCATCGTTGACAATAAGGGCAGTCACTACTGTCTCGTGGGCTTGTATAATTCCCACTAAGCACCAATCAAGATGCCTGTCATGTCAGTCGAGCTATACAGTTCGGGATGCTGGCAATGAGTCAACGACGATTGAAGGCCACTGTGCATGCCAAGCTGAATCTTGACTAGGGCGGCGCAGAAACACAGAGTTCCAGGAATCCAGCCTGAGAGGATGCGGGAGGGCGGATGCATTGTCAAGCCAAGCAGTACGTAAGGTGAATCACTCAGAGCGTCGATTTACTTTAAGACCTGGGTACAGCATGCGTTGCAGATCTTGCCAATCCCGGGCCGAACCGCTACCTACCGCAGTTACTAGGCGTCATAACGTTATATAGGGGTTTGGTGCACGTTTTCTGGCTATTTACTGTATTTTGGAGTTGATTCAAGCACAGCGAACCTGAAATATACGGAGAAATGTATGGGCGATATAGTGTAAAATAATTACACTTTTCCGTGCCTTTAGCAAAAAATGGCCAAATTTCAGCACCTTTCAGTGAAATTCGCATTTTCCACACCTTTACTTGATCTAAAACTCGCATCTTTCTCAAATCGGCACCTTTGATCAAAATTTGCACCCTTGATAACAGCAAAAATCGGCATCTGCTCGAATCAGCACCTGAGCTGATCAATTTTAGCACCTTGTGCATTGCATCTTGCACCTTTTGCATTACATCTGGCACCTTTACAAAACTTTAAGGGCCATCCCAATAAACTGGGTGGCAATTCCGAGTCCAAGTGTGTGACAGGGCCTTTAAGAATCCCCCATGACAATTAAAAATTATAAAGTGACTTGTTTCAACTTTCAACTTTGACAACTTGAAGGTTTTCTTGCATCACGCGACGTCTCTGACTGGCACGGAATCTGCCATCTCATTACCCCAGTACGAAACGAAATGCACCGTGTCACTCATGCCATTATCTTTCAGCAGTCGTCGCCTGGGATTAGTATATGAGTGACGGGGATGCTTTGCGGTGTACTTTTAGCATCAGGAACCTAACACTTTACTTTTTTAGCCTTGCACAAGCTTGCACAAGCTTGTGCAACCCTGAAAAGGCTGAAAGTCGGCAAGTAAAAAAGCTAGGTCTACTTTTAGAAAAAGCTGTTTACTTGCAGCTTGTATATAAAGCCCACCCTACATCCCAATAACACTAGCTAATATACTGGAGTATGTTGAGTCTATATGACTCTAATAAGCCACTCAGGCTCTAGGAATACCATGGGCAATCATGGTATTCAAATGTCCATTTTTCGTCTAAAAGCGGAAAAAGCGGAAAAGCCAGCAAGTAAAGTGTCAAAACACTGATGAGGTTCCGCAATGACTGATGTCTGCGGAAGGTGTTAGTTTGAACCCACGGTCATTTGGCAAAGT